>JARFXV010000425.1:0-298016 GCA_031761425.1 Cosmopolites sordidus | reverse complement strand
ATATATATATATATATATATATATATATATATATCCTCTTTGTCGATCAGACCTTGTCGTGATAAAGGTCGTCAGCAAGTCAATAAAGCTTTGAGCTATGGTGCTGAAAAGGCCACCCATGGCGGACAGGTCAAAACATCAGACTAACATGATTCAAAATCTGCTAACCCGTACTGGACAAGCATGGCAGATTACAGTTCATTCCTTCAACATGATTTTATATCCTTCAGCAATATAAAAAGTTTAAGCTTCAAAATCGTCCAAGCTTATGCATCTATAAGCAATAAGGATAAGGAAATTGAGGAATTTATGATGATGTGGCCCAGCTTCTAAACAAGGAGAACTGTAGATACAAAATCCTGAAGGACGACTTTAATACTAGGAAAAGCAAGAACTGGTGAAAGCGCAACAGGTCCATATGAGGTGAATGAGATAATAAGCACACATGTTATCCAGATTGGTTTTGTTTGTTGAAGGAAAAGAGCTATATATTATGAATTAAAACAAAAATCACCAGAAAATTGACACAGAAAAATCCAGAAGTAAAAATGATAATTGTTAAAAGGTTTTGCGTAAAATAATCGTAAGGTCGAGGAAAGTCAAAGGGGATTCTGAGAAACTCCTGGCGAGTGGAACCGAGTTTGAGATTCTTTTGTCCAACCGCTTTGCTGCATTGTAAGACCAAGAATAGATAGAAACAATAGATCTGTGTGAAGACATCATCAAAAATGTGCTTAAAATGGCAGCTTTAATATCACCGGCAGAAAAATGTTCACACAGTTTAAAATCTTCAATGAGACTTTTTGAAGTATATTGACTGTATATACCGGCATATAAGACTGTTCGAAAACGTATTAGAGAGGAGACAAACCGAATCAACATACAACTAGTTAAAAAAAAAATGGAGGAAAATAAGAAAATAAACAAAGCTAAACATAAGCTGAAATGTAGAAGTACGCAAATTTTCGATCTTTTTTTCGATCGATCTTTTCGAATTATCTTTATTTCTTTTTTTTAAATCAACTTTACGTTCCACGAAATCAAATGCTGCTTCACATATCTTTTACATACATCCCTCATCGTCTCCTTTACTTTGGATGATCTAATTAACTTTAAACTTTGCTTTAAAAATTTTAACAGTTGAATTTTATTAGATGACCCTAATACTAAATATACAGTAATAACTAAAATTCACTTAAAGTAACGCAAGGTAAAGTACCACAAGGGGAAAAATTTTAGACATCCTTTTCAAAACTTAATAACTTTGTTATGAGTCCTTAGAGTTTACAACTAACTGTAAGGGGAGAAATAATGTGTTAATATTTCCTTAATATACAGCTTTTGGGGGTTGCCTAAACATGCGGCATTTATAATTCTATTGGAAACACCTTCTGTTAATATACTATAAAAGATACTGTTTCTTTTGAAAATATTACTTAATGTTAATTGTTTTAAAGCTTTAATAGCTACTTTTTTTGACAAAGCTACGGAATAAATATTAGATGTAACTTCATAAACAAATTCTTTTCGAGTTTTTAATATCAACCCTCGTAATTTCATACTGCACTTGCCTGACAATAAAAATAAATAATCATTATATCCATTACCTAACTATTATTGTTATAGTAATTTACATGTAATATTACATGTAAAAGGTTTGCCAGTAACAGTGCAAGACATTTAACTGGTGTCACAATTGATACACACAATTGTTCTGGTAATTTTTATTTTATGTTGAATAACAAATAGTGGCGTTAAAATATGTTGTACAAATGTCTCCCTCAGCTTCGTTTAGTTGAATATATTCTAGAGACCTAGTTTTCTATTACTCTTTGACACATATCGCATAGTATATTTTCAATGGTGACCTAAATATTTCGTTTATGGTCAAGCATAAACATTTATGGTCGTTTATGGTCAAGCAAGGTTTATTTCTGTAAACCACAGATTCAACATAACGTCATGAAAATAATCTTATGGCATGAGATTGGATGATCTTTGTAATCAGTTGACATCACCATTTCGCAAAATAACGCATCCAGGAAAGCTTTCTTGCAATAAACAGATTAAAATAAAAGAGAAGCAGAGTCCTGTCTACCTCATCGTACTAATTATTAATAACTATATATATATATATATATATATATATATATATATATATATATATATATATATATATATATATACTTTTGTAACATTAGAGACTGAAAAAGTAAATTGCAACTTAAGTTTTCAGAAATTAATAACAAAATAATCTGAATACTATCTTTTTTTTTTTTAACAATGGTGAGCATTTGAAACGCAAACTGTAAGTCGGCACGGCATAAAAAGTTTAAATTGATGCCTCGGACACATTTGAGATGGCACCATCGCTTGACACATTCCCATCGTCCCTTGCAGGGTTAGAATACCTTTTTAAATATTATCTTACCACTGACTTGCGACAGATGGTCACCTTTGCGGGCTAGATGACCATCTGTCGGAAGTTAGTGGTCGAAATACGCTAGTAATACTCCGACCACTAGGTAGCGTTACCGTTTAACGTTCACCTATATTATCGGATTTCGGAATTTGAATTGGAAATTGCTTCGCGGGAGGTGCATCCGACCTTAACTGATTAGTCATTAAAAAACGAAACAGGTCTTAAGATGTGGATAAAAATTTTTCCTTCTAGTGATCGAACAAGACACAGTTCGTTAATCGTACTACTTGTATTTAAAAGTATAATTACTTAATATATAATATTAACAAATAGATTGTCTGGCAATATGTATTACAAGTTGCACCATTTTGTTGAACGAAAACATGTTGTTTATATCCACAGTTATATCCACATTATCAGTTCAGGCCACAGGTTATTCTTAATATATCCTTAAAAAAAATTAATTCCTATCACTCGTTCAGCTCAAAAACCGCACCTAACAATAACTTTATGAGGATGAAGAGGTAACTCCTAAATCATTTTCATTGGCTCAAATCCGTTATATGTGCACAGAAGTGCGTTTCGTAGAGCACGCCCTTCAACATAATCGGTGCTTGTACGGCCACGTTTGAAAACAGCATAACAATCAATTATGGTTGAATTTCCTGGGGCAGAGGCCGGGTAATGATAATCAAGCCAATGTTTTGCTTGAACGGTATTTTTCTTCGTCAAAAAGCAATATTTAATCAACACACGAAATTCTACTTGTTATTTCTATTGTTTTGAAGATAACAAAAACACATGACGTTTGAAGGTTGACACAATCGACCACTCGTAAGGGCTGGTGAAGAGTGAATCAGTTGCGCAAATGCCTAGATGGAACCTAGTCAAATTGGTAAAAATATTATTAAAAATTTGCAAAACTTACAACTTTTTTTCTAAAATAATTTGTATCTCTAAAAAAGCATCGAGTGAATTTACACGTATTAAAAAAAAGTAATTAGACAAGAGATTATTCAGAAAATTCTAGAAATTTAAAACCAAAATAGTAATTAAAACGATCAATATAGTTTGCGTAATAATAGTAATCGTTAAACAAACTCAAACAACAGTTAATATTTACTCAATCAATTTTCAGTTTAGTAAAGTGTGTTTTTATGGCTCCTGAAATAGCTGGTTAAAATTAAATTTTGTTTAGCTTGTTACCAGATTATGTTTACTACTAGACTTACAATGAAAAATAGTAAAATAAAAAAAATTAATACTTTTTATAATACATTTAGAAACATTCTATTAAATAAAACCAGACTTGGTATTTGAAAATATATAAAACAAAATTTGATTAATAACACTGTTGATTTTGTTCAGTAATATTTTGTCACTCTTAACGTTCCGAGGCATGTACCTAATTATATGATGTCTTCTTCTTCTTCTTCAAGTTTATCTGAAATAATTGAAGGCCAGGACAACTTCTCAAGAGGTTCCATAGATGTTCTATGGGTGATAAATTTGAGAATCTCGACGTCCACTCCAGTTTTACTAGGAGTAACCAGCTTTCCCAGCAAATTGTCTGCATGCTATAATTTCTGGAGTGATAGTACATTAGGCTAACTGAAAAGTTTGCGGAGGGACACCTTTATATAATCTACTTCATTTTGAAGTTTCATTCTTCATATGAATATATGTGTTAGTTTCCAACCGATTATAAGTTTCAAATCGATCTGTCAATTTATTCGTACAAAAAGTGCAGCGTAAAGTAAACGCATCAGTGCTATTTTTTAAAATGGAAAATATTGAAAATCGGGCACTGATTAAAGTGTTAACTCTATAAATGATATGGTTATGGATGATGTGGTTATGGATGATTGATAAATTGATTTTGAGTGAAATTGCGAAGGCCATAGACATCTCAACTGAATAGGTGTTTCATATTTTGAAAAAGGAAATGGGCTTGAGAAAGCTATGTGCAAGATGGGTGACGAATTTGTTAAATTTTGATCAAAAAGGACTTCCAGTAAAACTTCTTTCTAACCGACATTTGGATCTTTTTCGAAAGAATAAAATATATTTTAAATCATAGTGGTTCACCACTAGGATCTTGAACTGCGACAACAACCTGCAAAGTAGGCTGAGCCCGGTTGTTCAGCTCCGGAGTTGCCAAAGTGTTCAAAATCGACCAAAAAGGTTATGGTATTAATTTTTTGGGATGCAAAAAGCATTTTGTTAATTGATTACCTTCAAACTGGTAAAACAGTAACAGGACAGTATTACTCAAACCTTTTAGATAAATAGTATGCAAACATTCGTGAGAAAAGACCTGGTTTAGCGAAGAAAAAATAATTTTTCATCAAGACAATGCACCGGCTTACAGAGGTATTCTTGCAATGGCCCAATTGAAGGAGTTACATTACAAATTGTTGGAGCATCCACCATATTCACCAGAACTGGCTCTCTCTGACTTTCATCTGTTCCCAAAACTCAAAAAATTCCTAAGTAGCAAGCGTTTTTTTATCAAGTGAAGAAGTTATAGCAGCCGTAGATGAGTATTATGAAGGACTTCCAAAAAATCACTTCAGAGATGGAATAAATGAATTGGAGAACTGCTGGAAAAAATGTATTGAGCTTAAGGGAGAATATACGGAAGAAGAAAGTAATTTTTTCAATTATAAATTTGGGTTATCATTTCTGCTCCGCGAAATTTTCAATTGGCCTAGTATGCCACGCTAAAGCGAAAGTTAAATTTCGCCTTTCAATCTTAGCACTTATATAAAGTCTAAATTTTATTCAGGGTCATTCCAGGTCCTGCTTAATTTTAGTGTGGCATCATTCTTAGTGGCACATTTTGTGATGCGCTGAAAAAAAAGAACCCTATAAAGACGGTAGTGCGCATCAATATCGCGAGTAAATGGCGACTAACAATTATCCTCGAAAGAAACCTATACCTATAGCTACAATAAAAGCACCATGCATTTGCCGTATATATCCGTTCGTTAGTTACTTAGATACTTTTAAGGCGATCAGAATACCATACTTATGCATAACTCTGATTCTCAAATCACATTATCCATGTTCTCATAACAGTTGCAGCCCCAATATTCAATCTGTTTACTGTTTTACAAAAATTAAACCTGCTTCAAAATTCGGAAAATTGCCTTAAAAGGATATTGTGGACGAAATCTTTACATTTTAGCACCTTTACCATAACCACAAGAATGCTACTTGAACGAATGAACATTCAAAAAATATCACATATGGAAAAAATAGATTATTTACCAAAAAGTTTATTAGTTTTTGTGATCGTAAAAATGCTGCACTACATTGAGAATGTTTTTAGTTTGATCCAAGGACTTGCTCTTTTTTCGTTTTTCAATTTTTTTTTCTAAATAAAGCAATGTGTACATTCTTAATGTACAATATTAATTGATGATTTTTTAGAAAAATAATCCATATCACATTTGTTTTATCTCCATGAATCAACTGTACGATCCATTAACAATTGAGAAGCCAAAATAAGGAATTCTTCAATCTCACTATCAGCAAAAATTGTTCGTGCTCCAGCAATTGAAAAAATGGAAGCTACATTAACATTATGGATTGAAGGCAGTAGCCAGAAGAGAGTGCCTCTAAATGGTGTTTTAATCTATTCGAAAGCTAAGCGTTTTTAGATACATTTTAAAGAACCTGTTGATGAACTTACGCATGGAGCATTTCAAGCATCGGAAGATTGGTTCAATAAATTCAAAGTGCAACCATCACTGCATAACATCAAAACTGATGGAGAAGCTGCACCTACAGACACTTCAGCAGCAGCAACATATCCAGAAGAATTTTCAAAGTTAATTGCTGATGGTGGATACAACCCTGAACAAGTGTTTAATGCAGATGAAATTGCCCTGTTTTGGAAAAGAATGGCAAACAAAACTTTTATATCCAAAAGTGAAGTGGTTTTAAGGCAGAAAAAGATAGTTACACTGCTGCTCTGTTCTAATGCATCAGGAGATGAGATTAATTAAGCACTTATGCTTTACAGATCGCTAAATCCTCATGCTTTGAAAAATCCAACCAAGGCCAACCTATCAATGTTTTGGCGTTCAAACAAGAAAGCATGGGTGACAAGTGTCATTTTGTGTGAATGGTTCCGGGATTGTTTTTTTCTGAAGTTGAAACATATGTAAAGAAAAATAATTTAGATTTCAAGGTCATGTGAAGGTTATGTTATGTAATGCTGGAAAAAATTTGATATAACAAAGCGCATTGTTAACATAAAAAAATCATTGCAAGAACTGAAGCCATATACAAAAAAAATAATGTTATAAATAACTGCGGCCTGATCTAACTGTCGGTAATGATGAAGAATCCGTGCAAATTCAAACATTCATCAAGTTGCGAATGGCATAGGACGTGATGGTTTCGAACATATAGAATCAAGTGATATGCAAGAATTGCTTGTATCGCAAGATGAAGATTTGACTGAAAGCGACTTGGAAGAAATCGTATTCCCATTCCATTGAAGAGGAAGCCTAAACGAGCACTGAAAAGGTAACATTAATCTTAAAAAACCTGAGTGAAGGTTTATGAATGGCAAATGAGCTTTGCCATTTCTTCATAACAATTGATGCGACTATGAAAAGAAGTCTTGTTTAAAAGGGAAATTGTTAATGCCATAGCCGATATTAGTCCGAATTGAAAAACCTTTTAAAACCGACAACAAGAAAAAATTTCTAAATTATTAAAATCATTGCCTAAGCCTGATAATAATTATCAATATTTTTAAAAAATCTCTCATTAAATTGCTTTTAGGGTACATTTTTCTTTTATTTTGTAACCGTGTAACATATCCTGTATAATCCCGTACAAAGCGGGATATATACATATATATATATATATATATATATATATATATATATATATATATATATATATATATATATATATATATATATATATATATATATTCTTGAATCGTTCTTGAAATCCTTTTTTTTTCTCTCTCTCAGTTTACTTACAAACTTTTCTATTTCAACGTCACGATTGATATTTTGTCTCTTACTACTAATAATTAAATAATTAACGTCTTCTGACTGTTAGCTATCACAGTAATTCATTACAAATCAAAAGTAATTTTGTACTTCTACTTAAATCATCTTCGGCTTTATTAATGCTAAGAATCGGGCTAATTCCCATATACCACTGTTCATTCAGGAAAAAACATTTGAAATACAGGCGCATTGGTCTACTCTTAAAATATATAATCCGCCGCAGACGTAGTTAATTTATTATTACTCAATAATATGATGGGTGAGTTTATAATCTGTCGCAACTTCTGATAGGGGTCGCTGTCAAACTAAATGTAAACTTGCGCGCCTTTAGTGTCAAAATTGTTCAGTATAGTCTAGCTTAGTATAGTATAGTATAATCATCATGGAACATTTAACAACAAAGCAGCGCTTGCAAACTGTCGAAATTTATTATCGAAATTAGTGTTATTGGCCTGCAACTTATAAAGCACTTCAGGCATTTTATGGTAGACATAACCGCCCAACCGAGTCATGCATTCGCCAAATTTGCCCCAAAGAATTATGAATAGGTCGCCGTTCGCAGGAATTTGGGTTTTGTTATTCGACTATGTGGACAATTGTGCGTAAAGATCTTGGACTGGTACCTTACAAGATCCAACTTGTCCAAGAACTCAACCCGCAAGACCAACGTTTGCATCAAACTTTCGGTGAATAAGCTCAAAATCAATTGCAACTTGACAGAACTTAATACAGAACAGTCAGAATTTAACCGTAAAATTTGGTTCAGCGACGAAGCCCATTTTTGGCTAAACGGTTACGTTAACATATAAAATTGCCGCATTTGGAGTAAAAATAATCTGTAAATAATCCAACAACTACCGTTGTATCCAAAAAAATACACCATATGGTGCGGATTGTACGCCAGTGGCATCATTGCGCCGCATTTTTAAAAAAATCATGTTGGAAAGACGTTGCTGTTAATGAGGATCATTACAGAGCGATGACCAATGATAATTTAATTCTGAATTTGAATTGCATTCATCTTGAGGCGATGTGGTTCCAATAGAATGGCTTCACATGTCATACAAAATCATTTCTAGGAACGAACCTATTAATTGACCACCAAGGTTGTGTGATTGAGCGCTTTTAGATTATTTTCTTTAGGATTATGTTAAATCTTTGGTCTATGACGATAAACCAGTAACTATTGACACTTTTGTAGCCAACATAGCTCGGACAATTGCGGAAATAAGACCCGCTTTGCCAGAAGTAACCGCGACGGACATTTGTCCGAAATTGATTTGAAAACAATTTCGGACAAATGTCCGCCGCAGTTACTAATGCCATTAAATATTATTTCACATAAAATAAATAGTTTCAAGGTATGTAATTTGGTTGTTGTTTTGTTTGAATTTAAAGTTCGGAAGCAATTAAAAGACCACCCATATATCTTTCTGGCAAATTTTGTCCCTATAATGGATACGCTGTCTTATATCGTTTTTTGTCCTCCATCCTATTGAATCATTTGCGCAACCCCCCCAAAAAATTTAGGTAAATTTAGGTAAAAAATTAGGTAAAAAAGTTATAGGTAAAAAGATATTTTCAGCAGTCTACCAGGAATGGTAGTATAATCACCACCATTCCTGCTGGAATAACAAAGTTCCGAGATTCCTGGGAAATATTTTTGAAACTCTACCTACCTCTATATTGATAAAAGAGGTATTGTACAATTGTACAGAGTTATGTACCTTAGATCTTTCAGATAAAATTTGCAAAAGTGATAGGAATAATTTCTGATATCAGACGAATTCCTGGGTTTTAGTACAGGATATACGTTTTTCTATCCATCTATAAATATGCTCGTATTGGTCCGCAACTTCATTCTCGCTCCTACGTTTCATTGACCGCAGAATCTATTCGAATCAAAATGTTTCCCCTCAATATCGCTATTTTAAAGCTCCTTATTTTAGTTTCAAAAATAGAAGTGAAGAATGCAGAAGTTCGGAGCGTCATTTATGCGGCTTTAAGAGATATGCTGTTTTGTACAGCTCAAAAGATCCGGGACAACCAAAAAAAGTGGAGGATGGAGAATTGAAGGCTGTGCTGGAAGGGAATGCTTATCATTCACTACTAGAACTCGGCATCGGAGTAACATGGCAAGTCATTTCTAAACATTTATCCAAGTCGATGGGTCCCCGATGAACTCACTGTGAAGAATAAGAATAGAAGCTTTGATGTTGCGGTATCATTGCTCTCCAAATTTATGCGAAATAACTTCCTGCATTATTGATTGTATCCTGTGGTGAAAGAAGATCTTCTACGATAATCCAAAGAGGCGAAGGTCATGAGTTAATCCGGATGAGTGATCAACCAGTACCGAAAAATGAAATATCCATGCTTAAAAGTTGTAGCTGTTTATATGATGGAATCAACTGAACATCAAGGATTATTAAGTGATCCAATCTAGTCAACAGCTCTCTGCTGACCGTTATCAGTAGCAATTGATTCGTGTTGGTGACATTCTGGGAGAAAAATCCCTTATAGGGGAGGGAAGTCATTTTACTTCAGGACAATACACTATCACATCTAACTTGTTTAGATCTGGGATTCGACAGTTGCCTAAAAGGTGGCAAAAGTTCATAAAAAGTAAGAGAGATGACTTTCAACATTAAGTTTCAAAAAACAGGCTTAAAACAGGCCGAGAAACCCAAATATTTGTTACCAAATTAAACATTTTTCTAAGTCGAATAATAAAAACATCAAGTCAATTTGTGACCAGGAAAGAGAAATGATTTTATCAGGGCCAGCTATGAATTTAATTAATTTTTTTTTGATGCAGTTAATATTTCAACTCCAATAAGATATTAGCAAAGTTGTTTCAGTTAAAGAATTGATGAGGTAAACATACTATGAAGAAACTAGGCGAACCCCTCCACGATAAATTATTAGCCATACGATATTATTATTGAGATTGGATACTGATAAGAAAATTATAAAATTTGTTTGTTGCCTCATTAAAATAAATGGTCTATTTCAATTTATGTACAATTAACAAAAGATTATGCTCGCATAATGACGTTAGAAATATGCATGCTTATTTTTACTTTCACTGATACTAAATAAAACGAAACATTTCAACATTCTAATAAAATGTCTTCGAAAATAATTTAGTGGAGAAATTTTGCGACAGATAGAAAATACAGATGAGTTTGTCGGTTTAAATTGGATATCCGAGGAAGACATAACGGATGTATTTGTTTTTAGTGGGTTTTAGTTTGACGATCGAAGGATTATCATGAGCGGGAATTTTAAATGGGGTTAGAGAGGTACTGAATATTTAATGTAGTAGCAAATCATTACCGTAACATCAATTTACAGTGGCTTTTAAAGCTATTAAATTAATAAATTGCTTTAAAAGCTTACATTTATATTTCATATTAACTAAGTGTGAGTTCCTCTTGAGTGACTTTAAACTTTTGTGCTAATTGATTATTTTGCACTGCCAATTTGCTTAAATATAGCTTCGTAATTTGTTGTATTTAAGAATATGAATAAAAATCATGAGATGAATAACATATTGGCTTGATGCAATAGTTCGTCCTAATTTTTTGATAAAAATGTATGAATACATTTGGTTACTAAACATTACCAGTAGTGTGTACAGTTCTGTTCGATGACCATTCTCTATCCTTTTGGTTGCGTATTGCCGGGTTCATAGAAGTTCCAAGGTTTCAGGTTGAAGAATTGATCCAGTTGATTTTTCAAGTTCAATCTATATAAATAAGAGTTGAAGGGCACAAGGTTAAGAAAGTACGATGGACAGACCAAAAGATCCCAGTCAAATTGTATAAGTTTGTGTCGGGTGGCCAAAGACTGGTGTGGTCTAGCAGTATATCGATGGCACGCAATATCCTTTCTGTTGGTTAATTAAGTCCGCTTCTGGTCGATTGCAAGCTTTAATTTATTTGTAAATAGCATTTCTCCGAATTAATGATCTGATTTTCAACGAAATATAATGGATAATCTTCGGATATAAACTAATTTTTGCACTGGTTTTACAGAGATCTCCGCGCTTACGACGTAATCTCTTACGCTGAACAATACAATTTAATAATGCATTTTTCATCACTTGTAATAATCCGCTATAGATACGGATCGATTTTGTTGAGCTTCAATAGAGAATAGCAAGCAGAAATTCGGTCTATCAGATTTTTCACCCTTAATTCATGCGACATTAATATACATATTGGCCTTGTTAAGCATTCCAAATTGACGTAATAGCGTTGATGCTGTTAACTTGTTAATTCCAAGAATTTCCTGGATCTCTCGAGCTATTCTATACCGATCACTTTCAATTAACCAATATTGACCTTACTTTCATTAAACTTTCTGAACCATTTACAGCACATGCAGCAACAACTGCATTTTCACCATACACAGCACATATCTTATTTTACTTCTGCAAAGCACTCTTAACTATTCGGAAATAAAACAGCATAATATGTCAAAAATGCTCCTTATTTAATGCTTAACAAAATTTAAAAAATACCAAAATAATCATATTTTTTCCTTCTGTCGAGCAACTTCTGTTGAAATTTTACACATGAAAACACTAGAGTTTTACGATGTAATGCCATCATAAAATAAGTGAAGTTTTAGGAATCAATCAGAAGGTTCATCAGTAACAGAAGATATTTAGCGACTGGGGTTACAGCTTGACTTGAGCGCTGAACCATGGTCCCCCATGGGCCGAATCCCTCCCAAAATCACTTGGGCCTTGGGCATCCTTGGTGTGTAGTTTTTATATGAAATGGAATGGATATGATTAGGAGACGAATTCATAGTCAGATTTTAGATTCTTGTCTACTGAAATGCAGTACTCAACCTGTTATCTCCTGAAATGGCCACCTATCCAAGTACTAGTGGTAATAACTGATGTTACAATTCGTCCTCCGAGTCATTGAATTACAGGAGATGCCACCTCCTAATCCAAGTATTGTGATGGAAATTAATATTCTTACGATTTATTAATTGAGAGTGCTCCTGATCCAAAATATTATTCAATTTAGACAGTTTTTATTAGTTTAGATTGGGATTGATCTTTTCACTTCTAATTATAAAAGCTCAAAATAAAGAATTCTATAAGGCATGCCCTTATTTTAGTAAATATTACATTCGGAAGTTATTTGAGGTTCATTTGAGGCTCATCGCTGGCTCTATTAAATCTTACTGTAAAAATCCATTTTCATTATAAGATATCATTCGCTTTACAGATCAAATCGTACACGGCGTAAGAAAATATTAAGTTTTTGAATGTTTTCTCAAATACTTAAAAAAAGGCTTCTTTGCGTTTGTAGAAAAAAAAAATAAGTAAAATATTTATTTTCTATTTTTGAAACTATGTTAAACATAAATATCACATCCAATCAACCAACACAGTAAATTAATTGGATGCTAATAGAAACACCAACTAAAAATATCATTGACGGATCAAATACGGATAAATAAGGAATTATCTAATCCGTGATTCGAATTTTACAATCCTATCATTTGTGAACTATCAAAGTATACCGTTACTTGAAAATCTACCATTTAATACAATGGATCGTATAACCGACGTACAATACATAAAAATCGTAATAATATTCTATAAAAATGGCAAATTTTCGAGTAAATATCACCCACAGACGATGGTTCAGTACATAGTATCAATTCGCCAAAAAAACATGCACAATGTCCACAGAAATTATTCGTATCCACCATTAAAACGCATGTTCAGTTCGTCAGACTTTTCAACGGTTGCGTGAAATTTATGGTCTACATAATCGACCAACCGAACGATCTATTTATCATCTCGTCCAAAAATTTGAACGAACTAGCTAGAACTAGAACTCTGTTACAGATGAGTAGCTGTGCGTCGTTGGACCGCTCCATTATTGGAGAACATTGCTACAGTAGGACGAAGACAACGCTGCAGAAGTCTAAGAGAAGATCCGAATATTTCTATTCCACGTCGTTCTCAGGAACTCAACCATTCTCAGACGACTACTTAGAGAATTTTGTATCATAATCTTCCTTGTAAGGCTTATAAAGTACAATTAACTCAACAACCAAACCCAAGTGATCATCATTCGCGTCGAACATTCGCAAACTGGGCTTTAGAGCAGTTAAAGGCAACCCCCTCTTTGAGAAATAACTATTATAAAAAAAGGATTAAGGAAATAAAGGATTTAGGCCAATCAAAATCCTTGCGCTTTTAGGCTGAAGGAGTGATAGGGCCATATTTTTTTGGAAATGATGGTGGAAATCGTATACTATTAGCAGTGAATGCTATAGGAATATATAAACAGAATATATTTGACCTGAACTGATAAATCTTGAAACAATGTTTTCTTAGAAAAAGACGGTATGACTTGGTCATTTATCGTCTATTCTCCATTTCTCACAATGCCTAATGAACGTCGGGTGGTCTACGAATGATAAGGGTAATGTCATCTAGCTATGATCTTTCATGTAATCTCACACCTCTGGATTATTTTTTGTAAGGTTATGTTAAATATCTGCTTTACAGAAATCAACCCCGAACAATTATTGACCTTAAACAAAACATTCAGGCCACCATTGAAAATATACTAAGCATTATGTGTGAAAGGGTAATAGAAAATTACGGGGTCTCCACAACCAGATGTCTCCTACCACACCAAGCCTAGGCGGACATTGTACGATTATTTTCAAAATATGTTATTATGTTGTTCTTCAAGATAAAATAAACATTACCGGATCACCATTTGTTATAATCATTGTGCCTCATGTTTTATCCAGATCAAATATATTCTTGGGTTATTTTTGATTGGAATTTCAGTAGCGCATTTTTTCAGCAGAGCATTTTTTCAGCATTTTTTCAGCAGAGCATTTTGTAGCGCTTTTATATAACACTGTATTTTATGATAACTCTCTCTTCTCTGTATTTATGTTGGATACTTATCAATTAAATTGTACCTATTTTTTTATTATCCCGTAAGTAATCTATCAAGAGATTTCTAGATAACCCTATTTTCTTCATGGCTTGGTAGAAAATCCTTCGGAGGTTTCATTCTACTGATTATGTGAGTATAACACATGAATGCACGACTTCTTTTAACATTTTATTACCTAATAAAATTTAAAAGTAACCTTCTTTCTAGTCGTATTTTATAGTATTCATTATGGAAATTCTTGTATGCACAAACAAATTGTTGAGCGCAATGTAAAACAGTAAATATTAACGTTTATTATGGTTTATGTAATAACAGGGATCATTCCAAAAACCTAAACATCGGATAACGTTTATAACATGCTTAATTTACATCAATCAATTATCAGCTTAGTAAAGTATGGAATTACCATATACGAGCGAATATCCATCAAAATTTATGTTTTGTTTCGATCAGTAATTAAACGCTTCGAGTTTTTTAATTTATATTTACTAAAATAAAGATAATTAATATAAATTTCAAATATTACTATAAAAATTAAAATTATTATTATATTAATAACATATATAAAATATTTTGTTTATATTTAATTATTTAAAATATATTACCGAATATAATATGACGCATGTAAAGTAAATAAACTATTAATACTGGTGGATTAGCGTTCGATTTGGCAATTCTATTAGCTTCCTCTTTGGAGTGAAGGAAGGCCAACATCTGGTGAGTCTTCAGCATGAGTTTAAACTCCTTATAGTTACTTGGTGGTCCGTAGCGATTCTTTTTCTAGTGCATTCCAAAATTTTATTTTTTTCGAGTTTTCGAGTTTTCTTTCAGATTTGGGCACAATGCGAAGATAACTTTTACCAAATTTCAACAGGTCTATATACTAGGCGAATTGAAAAGTTCGCGGAGCGTAAATGATAAAACAAGTTTATAGTTGAAAAAATTACTTTATTCTTCCGTATATGGCCTCTTAAGCTCAATACATTTGTTCCAGGGGTTCTCCAATTAATTTATTCCATCTCTGAAGTGGTTTTCTGAAAGTTCTTCAAAATACTGATCTACGGCTGCTACAACTTCTTCATTTGATGAAAAATGCTTGCCACGTAGTAATTTTTTGAGGTTTGGGAACAGATAAAAGTCAGAGGGGGCCAGATTTGGTGAATATGGTGGATGCTCCAACAATTAGTAGTGTAATTCCTTCAATTTGGTCATTACAAGCTCCGTGAGCCGGTGCATTCATAAAAAAACAATACTTCGGTAAACCAGGTCTTTTCTCACGAATTTTTGCATCTAATTGATCCAAAAGATTTGAGAAATATTGTCCTGTTATTGTTTCATCGGTTTGTAGGTAATCAATTAACAAAATGCCTTTTGCATCAAAAAAATTGATGACATAACCTTTTTAGTCCATTTTGACCATTTTGGCTGGTTCGGAGCTGAACAACCGGGCTCAGACCACTCTGCGGTTTGTTGTAGCAGTTCAGTATCATAGTGGTAAACCCTTAGTATCATAGTCTCATCCTTAGTTACAAAACGACGTTTAAAATCTATTTTATTCTTTCGAAGTCGGCCAATTATCTGTCATCCATAATTATATCACATATAATATTAATTATTTGTTCAGTAGTTGGGCTTATTGGACGTCCAGAACGATCATCGAGGCTTTACGACCACGTTGAAAGTCACCTGTCCACTTACAAACCATAGTTTTTGAAGAAGCAGACTGCCCTAATACATTTACCATTTCACTATGAATTTCCGTTACCTTTAAACATTTTTCGCAAAGAGTGTATCCATCAAAGAATTTAATCATCATTACACGATTTTCAATATTTTCCATTTTAAAAAATGACACTGATACGTTAACTTTAAGCTGCTGTTTTTGTACGAATGAAATGACAGATCGACTTGAAACTTCACATATGTTCATATAAAGGGTAAAAATTCAAAATTTAGTAGATTATATAGTTATTTTACTGCTCTATAGATGAAACTTTTCAATTACCTTTGTATTTTGTCCCCGACCAAGGTTTTCAGGTGGTTTAAGGCATTGTCAGCATCCGGATGGGCGTTCTAATCGTCGGTTGACGGTTAGAGTCGGAATAATCGGGATTCTTCTGAGGCTGCCAGGTTCATCTTCAATTGCGTTCATATTTGCTTTTTATTGCTTCACGAACTCTCGGTATAACATCTGAACATCTTCCCAAACAAGTCCCAAAACATTATCATCAGAATACTGCTGGCAGAGAAGTAACCACATCTTTTGTGGAGATGGGGGGTCCTTATGCCCGCCATCCCATAGTTTGTATTTTAACTCTGATTCAAAGTGATGGATTTCAATTTTATTCACCGTGACAAATTTTTCCAAAAGACGTTTCCGGACATGTATTAATTATTATGATGCGTTTTTTCCAGTCGATAACATTCTAGACATCCAACGAATTCAGTTTTTTAGATCCAATTCGTCGTCTAAATTGTATTCAAAACTTTCATAAAAAACATATTTTATTACATGTTTCTATTACAAATTTTTCTTTAATCACGTGATTATTGAGCAACATATCATAGCCTAAATCAAAATTTTCTTTGATCAATACTGTTTTCGGTCTTCCTGTATATAATGCACGATCACAAAATCCTCTTCCAGATTAACAATAGCTAACGCCTCTTTTTCACTTGCACCTAAATCTTTTAATTATCGTCCGTTTTTGAATACTTTTGACCTTATTTTATTTATGAAAAATAAAATACAAACTTAATTTTAGAAGTAATCTTCCGTACCTTCTAAACTTTCATTACCTTTCAGGCAAATGTTAAATCCCAAATAGATAAAAACTTAATTTTTATGAGATAAAGGCATTGAGGCTTCATTTTAACGCCCTCAAGAGATGTAAAGGGACTAGATAAATAGATAAAGATTTATTTGTTCCAATGAAGCGGGCATTTGTAACTGCCATGTTGGCACGGAACGTTGTGAGCATAAAATAATAAATATAATAAACATAATAAATAATTCTTACAAAAGATAACAAAAAAAAAAATAAACTCAAACAATCAATTAATCAATAATACAATACCATTGTACCAACATTGTACCAATGTACAATAACATTGTACCACTAGTAATAAATATTATTCTAAAATCAAATATTCAAATGTTTTATTAGCTATATTAAATCTGTCCGTATCATTAAAAAAGCATTTAGTCAGTAATAACGCTTTTTTAAACAAGTATTCCTTTAGGCTTTTATTTGCTCCAATTTTGGACTTTAACAGGAAATTTAGAGGAAAACTGTTGTATATTTTTCGTATAAGATCGTAAAAGTAAAAGATAGGACTTATCTCGTGTCGCATACTCATGTTTATTTGGGAATGATTCAAAAAGTTCTTTGTTGTTATATACAAACATAAAAGAATCATGAATATACATGCACCAAAGTCAAAATCATTTTTTTAACAAAGATATACCTACGACTATCATTATAATTCAATTTGAAAATTGCTCGAATACATCTTTTTTAAAGCTGAAATATTCTATTCATATCAGGTGAGTTGCCCCAAAAAATCAATCCGTATCCTATCCTGGACCGAACGAATGCATGATACACCGAAATTGCTGCATCTATCCCTACATTTTTAGAAATAACCCACAATACATACGATATATCCAATGCACATTTTTCAATGTGGACCCTCCAATCCTATCCCCGGTCGATCCATCCAAGTACTAAGGCACATTCTTCATTTTAAATACACTGTTGTTGTAAACAAAATTGAGATCATTACTTTTGCGATTTTCAAAACGAATGCACTGTGTTTTTGATACATTCAAGAGGAGTACGTGAGCAGAAAAATACTCAATTTCTAAAAATCCTATCAATTTTTTAAGAAAAGCCTTCTCTAATATTTTATTAACGTTGTTTAGTAACGTTATAGGTTTTATAAGCGTATTTTTCAATAAATCAGGATATGAACCACTGGTAAAACAGAGGTCCACAATAAAAGATAACGGCCTAAATATATAGTTTGCAATCTCCTTAATTATTTGTGTTGGAAGATTGTCATCGCCGACTGATTTTTTAGTCTTTAATTCCTTTATTATTTCCCAAACCTCATGTTAATCCGTAGGTTCCAAATATATTGTTTGAGTCAGAGGGGAAACTGAAAACATGCAGAACTGAAGCATTGCAGGCTTTAATCGGACTCATATCCGAACATGAACCCACAAAATAATTATTTAGACTATTAACGATCTTAATAGGATTACTGTATTTCGAACCAAAACACTCCAATACACTCTTATTTTGCTTACTCTCATCTATTATTTTGTTTACCAATTTCCAAGGAGCAGCTACTTTATTTTCAGACCTAGATATAAATTCTTTATTCGACATTTTTTTTGCTTTCCCAATTACTTGTTTCAGTATGTTACAGTACGAATTATAATATTGTTTAAAACTTATGTCTCTCGTGCTCCAACAATTAGTGGTTTTAGTGCGTGGAAACTTTTTTAAAACAAAGATAGCATTAAACAAATTTAAAACTGGTGTAATAAATGTATTATATCGGACTATATGGATTATAGTCCCATATATAGTCCCTATATGGACTATATGCATTATATGGGGCTATCAATCACGTTATGTTACAGAGATCAAAAGAAATGAAAATCCGAAGTGGGCAAGTTTGGAAAATACGCCGGGTGTGATGATATAATTTCCCATTCTAAATTGGTGATCGTTTCCAAGGTCCTTTTTGTTGATTTGGCCGTCAGTTGTCCAGAAACAAAATGACTTTTCTATTTCCCTTGTCAATATAAAGCTTTTTTCTTCCAGAGTGTCACTATCATGTATCAATTGCTAATAAGGTGCAGCAATGACCGTTATCGCCAGCTGATTAAATTTTTGGCGTATATATTTCATTTTGCGGTAGTGATTAATCACTCACCGGGATTAACCCAACGATATTCGCTTCTTTGGATTATCGTAGCTGATCCATTGTTCGTCCCAGGTCACAGTATTATGCAGTAAGTTTTTTCTTGAATTTGAAGAGCAAAGACAGAACCACATCAAAGCTTTGAACTCTAGTAGTGTACGACATGGATTTTCTTCCAGTAGTGCTTCCAACTCTTCATCCCCACTATTATATCTGTACGTTTGGCATAATTTAAATACAATTTTCTAGTTCGAAATTGTTGGAACTGCTTTTTGCAAGTAACGTGCGAACGGCGTTATATCTCAAAACCGCACAAATCATGTCTTGAACTTTTAAAGCATGTTTATTCAGTTGAAAGGCGAAAAATAAGTGGCTAACATGTTGCTTTTCCAGCGACATCATATCTACAACTAATTTTTCATATTATACTCATAATGGAAACATATATTACACCTCGTTTTAAAGCTAAAATATGGCGCTTTAAAATAACTAACATACATTTTTATGAGGACATGAATAAGATAGTTTGAAGATCAGATTTATTCATAACTACGAGATCCAGGTCATCATAAAATTACGCGAACCTTAAACTTATTTCTACATAAAATTGATATGAAAATATCCGATAAATGCGTAATGATTTTGTTGCAGCTACAAAGTTTCGAAAATGAATTCGAATCTACATTTACTTGCGAATGCTTATACTTATCTTTCTTAATTCTTTTTAGTTTAGTAATGAGCCTAGATTTTGTTTAGGTGTTCATATTAGACGTAGAAAGGTCAGATGTTTTCACGGTAAAAGGCGACAGTTAACTCCAGGAATTATCGTTTGAGAGCTTCAGAGATGAGTCTGGATTTAGTTAGGCTTCATTAGGCTGTATCTAAAAACTTGCCCAAATTTAATGTCTCAGAAAGAATGCGCGGTGAGATCGATAATAGCTCATGTATGGGATAGAATTGGTCGAACCATTGCCGACGCATTTCCCCGACGGCCAGCAACTTCAATTACACTTGGAACACCTTGCTATAAGAAAACAGGTCATCTAATTCAGTACATGCCTCGCAGAGTTGGAAAGTGTTAAAATAGAAGGTGTACAATAATCATGGTGGACCTAACTTTTATCAATATGTATCAAATTAAAGTGAAATTTATTACGTAATTCAAAAATTACACTAATTAAACTAATTAGATTTTTCAAAGTAAATATTGTATATTTTTTTGATATTTCTTAATAGGTTGTTTATAGGTTATATCCTGTTACAGCGCACCAGAGGACTCGTTGTCTAAAAGAGTGCCGTGCTTCAGTGACGAAGATTTTGTTAGGTTTCGTTAGCCTATATTTGCGCCCCTAATATTAGTCATGGTTTTCTCAAAGTCTAAATATTCAACACTTCATTATTCCACTTCCAGCGACATATTTTACTATCTTAACCAGTGTTAATCCTATTAAAAAATAAACCCCTTAGTCACTGAATAAGTACCGCATTAAACTAACACATTCATAGATACTTCCATCCGGTCGCAAAAGTCCACTCTAAGAAGTTTCTAAGCTCATTTCCTGGAAATGCCAGAATTATATGTGAGTTCTTAGCTTTGCCGAACTTGGAAAAAAATGAAACAATTTGAATAATTTATTCCAGAAATTATAACAGAATATTGTGGTATTCACGAATGAGGTCTATTTTGCCGAATATCTATAAAAGTTTAATTTTAAGTTATGCAAACATTAGACAAGAATTTCATACAGCTTATTATTATTCTTAATATATAAAAATAATATAAATCTAAATAATTCTTATTACATTTACTATGTGCTAAATAGCCACTGGAATCAGCGACAATATGAACATAGCAAATTCGATAATTCTGTTGATAAAGTGAGTAAAACTGTGCCGGCAGAGATATAATAAGTTTTTTCGGATGGAATGACGACTGGTTTTCGAATTATTAATATTTTGTGAGTTGTTCTTGCTTTAATTTCTTCAAGTATGAACAATATACAGTTGAATAATTAATCTTTTTAGTGACTGGCAAAAAAAAGGTTATGAGTTTAGCACGCATAATCCGTAGTGGATTTTGCAGATATTTCGATATAAAAAGACTAACTATTGCAAGAAATTCATGATATTGAGCGATATATATTAAGTGATTCTCTCCTTTCATATCAGGTAATTAAAAACAGATCTTGCACCAAGAATCTGTTATGATCGAGAAATATATTCATTTGGTACATAACATTGCAGTCTATAATGCGATATAATGAAATGTAATGAAATTTGTCTAACTCTGCAAAAAAACGTTTGTTTCAGCTTTGACATCATCATTTCAAGTGAATTTTAATCCAGCTAACCATTTCTTCAGGTTCTGGGGAAAGGACGTAATCGATGGAAGTCAAATTCGGCAAATACAGTGTATGTGGAAGCATTTTGAAGCGTAGGTCATTGAGTTTTGCAACAACTCGCAAACAACTTGAGATGCGTGTATAAGCGCATTATAATGGTAAAAGAGCACTTCCCTTTTGTCCAGATCTGGAATTTTAGCCTGAATAGCACACTTCAATTATAGTGGTCCTGCCTTTTTCAGATAGCTTTTGAGCAACATCACAAATATCCCAAAAACCTGTAGACATAACTTTTGTCGAAGATGAAACCGGTTTTGCTTTTTTGGTATCCTTTTACCGGCTCTCACTCACTGTCTGAATAGCTGCTTCATCTTTGATGTATAGGGGTGAATCCATGTTTCTACTGTTATAAAACGCCGAAGAAGCTAAGCGGGATGCCATTTAGATAAGTCTAAATACTCTCGAGAAGCATTCAGATGAATGCGTCTTTGGTCGAGTGTTAATAAACATATCGAGCGAAAAGTTTTTTATATCCAAAACGTCATGTAAAGTGTAGTGGATAAAGTTTATCAAGATGTTACAATATCAGCAAGTTCCAGTACATCATTTGGCCTTACTTGATATTTGACGATTAGTTTATGTGTGAAGTAAATTATTATTAATCTTTCAAAATAACAAAATGTTGAAGATACTTAAAGAAATTTGATGTAAAACTATCATCTTCAAATGGCTCTAGTTCATTTAGGAAATATTTTTTATAAAGTAATTTATGTAGAATCGATATAAAATCATCTCCAGAATTTACTATTTCTGGATAGCTTGTATGGTATTTAAAATATATCATAACAAAATCTTCATACAAAAAAACAAAACCAATTAATCAATAATAAAACGATTATCTAAATAAATGAAGAAAGCCTTTGAATCGACTTATATGTGAAAAGTTTCTTAACAGAGAAATCACAGAATATTTTTAAGAATTAATTATAATAATTAAATAATTTTATTAATACAATTAATAAAAACTTTTCAACGCTAATATCGGGTTGTCCGGAAAATTCGTAGGGATTTTCCATTAGTAGTTCTTTTAACGCTTGTAAGCAACAATCTGTGTTGGATTAGTAATATTTATTTACATATTTTTAATTCCTTGATATTTATAATGATTACGGTCAAACTCTCTTTGATGTGTCCTGAGATAGTCAAGTTGATTCAAATTGAAAATGTCGATGGATAACTTGCATTTATAATAAATTATGCTTCTATTTATGGTTCTATTTCTATGTCTATCCCAAAAAGGGCAAGAATAGAGTATAAACAGAAAATAAGTTGTGTCTTTCTCGGAAAGAGTTCTGTTGGAGAAACCACTGTTGGGGCTGAGATGCAGCATTGGCATTTTTAATGCATTCTCCATAAATTAACAGCATGTCAACTAATTCACCATTCTCAAACACATGGGCCATTTTATCTTTCCATAAATCTCGGTAAAAATCCACTTTAAAACTGACAATAAAATAGAAGATAAGAAAATAATAGGAATGTATAATTCACAAAAAAAAACGATAAACATTAGTTGTCTTTTGTTCGTAGTGAATTTGCGGGCGATAGATTAAATATGTCTAAATTATTTAAAATGCAGGGCTTGCATTTTTTAAAAAATTCAATTAGAAAAAAATGTTTCTTTTATCGAGTTTTACACGCTGTTAAAAAAGGTTTTAACCTAGAAATCACCCTGCATATAAAAAAGTTGACATCTACTTGCACTCTCACTATTAGTTTTTATGTTAACTATTGAGCAACTTATTCTATTCAATTTCCAGTGGCGTGCCTTAATATATTTATACATATTAATTCTGCTAAAAAATTCATCTGCTATTCCTTGCATAAGCTGCGCATTAAACCGACAAACTCATAAATATTTCGTTTTGGCTGCAAAATTTCCACTCTGAGTTTCCAAGGTAATTTCTTGAAAACGCCAGAATAATTTATACGTTGGTGAACACTAAAACAAAAACTAAGTTGTTTTTATCATCAGAACTCATCACGTAATATTACCGTGCTCGGAGATTAATTTACTATTTTTTGCAATTATTTTGCCACCTTTTACATTTCATTTCAACTTGTAATCTTTGTCTATTTAATTGTATGCGATTTAGCTTAATACATCTTAAAACACCGGTCTGACATATTGATGGCATCACTTACGAAGAATCACTACCATTAGTCTATTGTATCAACCTTCAAATGTCATGTGTCAAAATTACATGAGAATCTGTCTACTAGTTTCAGAGTTGTGCTTTAAGTGACGCTACTTTTGTAATTTTTAAAACAACGGAAAAAAATAATTTCGTGTGTTGCTTAAGCGTTGCTTTTTGATAAAGAAAGATACATTTGAAGCAAAACATTACCTGGTACTGTTTGATAAACATTACCCGGACTCTGCCCCAGCAAAATCAACCATAATTGATTGGTATGCTGAATTCTAACGTGGCCGTAGAAGCACCAATGATGCTGAATGCTCTGGACGTCCAAATAAGGTGGTTACCCCAGTCACCGGAAAAATTCACAAAATTATTTCGTTTTTTTCGGAGACCACGGTGCAAAAGTGGTTTGGTCGGTTCAGGGGACGGATATTTTGACCTGCATTACTGTGACCTTTCTTCAAGTAATGATGTCAACGAAATATAGGCCTTAATAGCCGAAGTCTTATACACCACAATGCATGAGTACAGATAAATTAAATATGAACAAATCGACTGTTTTTGATCATCCGAGAAAAATTGGTAAATCTGCCAATACGATGTGTGGATCCCTCAAGAACTTTGTGATATCTGCTGGACTGAACATTTTTGTGTAATATGTTGGTGAAAAAATTCTGAGGCTCCATTTTTGAAGCGAATAGTAGCTGGTGATAAAAAAAGTCCGGTACAATAACGTGTACCAAAATAAATCATGAGATTTGCGCGGGTCAGCGGTTTTAAATATCGCTAAAAACAGTTTTCATACCAAGAAAATTATGCCTTGCATTTGGTGGTATTGGAAGGGACCCATACACTTTGAGCTTCTGCCATGCAACCAAACCATTAACACCGACCTCTACCCGTTACAATTAGATCGGCTGAAGGCAGTAATTGAAGAAAACTGACCAATATTGGTAAATACGAAAGACGTTGTGTTTCATCATGACAATTTTTTTAATCCATCCACCTTACTTAGTGGACATCGCATTTTAAAATAGAAGAATATGTGAAACCGAGAACTCCATATATAGAAGTAAACATTACTGTATACAGAAAAAGTTAATAGGATTTCCCTTCGTGTTTTCCATTAGTTTTCATTAAGCAGCGTTAGCAATGTAAAATTTCTAATTTATATACAGTGTAAATCCTAAGTTGAGACTTTTAACAGCGTATAAAACTGTAAGTAACATTTTTATAAAGTAAACATTTTTTTCTAACAGAAAATAATTTAAAAAAACTGGAAGATAAAAACTTATCATATTAATTCCGAAACCAACATTCATTCCGGTCCTGCGCCTTGTACTTAATTAAAGCTACAAAGTCGCCGATCCGTTCCACGCAAAGTTGGGTGCGACGTACCCAAGAGTCGGATTATGGGCGTAATAGTGATAAAGGTCTTCCCCTAATAGTCTCACTAGCCTGTTCTATGCGATCAATAAGTTCCTTCCTTGTATTAACTGGCGTTTTTAAACTTTTCCTTTCAGGTAACCCCATAAAGAGTTAAGATCTGGAGACGTAAGCGGCCACGCAACTGGTCCTCCACGACCTATCCGCTTATTATAAAAAGTTATGTCTAAAAACACCCGCACGCCACACCTAAAATGGGCTCCATCTTGTAAGAACCACATGTTTTGCTTGACATTCAAAGGCATTTTTCACATTTTCACATTTTCTAGAAGACCGGGAAGATGATTTTGTAAAAATTCCGTTGACAATTGCCGTCCACACACTGGGCGAAAATCTATTTTGCTTAGAATCATGTGGATTATCAACTGACCAAAAATGAGTATTGTTGAAAGTGTGAATTCCATTTCGGGTAAATAAAGCCTCGTTCATAATCAAAATGTTTCTGGTACAGTTCTGATTCGTCTCATGTTGATGTAAGAGCCACTCGCAGAACTGAAGTTTGTTAGGAATGGTTTAAGGGTTAAACTCGTTGCACATGATTTTACATTGCACGTTTTCGTTAAAACGTAAAGTAAAGCTGCAGGAGATAGCTGATATTATGAAGACATCGAAAGGAAATGTTTACACCGTTTTGCATGAATATTTGGGAATGCGTAAATTGCTATCGAAATGGGTACCGCGTTTGCTCACAGCGTACCAAAAACAACAAAGTATTGATGATTATGATCAATGTTTGGATCTGTTTATGTGAAATAAAAAGGATTTTTTCATGTGGTATATGACAACCAAATCGGCAGGCAGCTGAGTGGACAGCAGCCGGTGAAAGCCGTCCCAAACAACCAAAAACATAACCATCGGCAAGCAAGGTTATGGTCTCTGTATTTTGGGATACCCATGGGATATTGTTCATGGATTATCTCGAAAAAGCTAAAATTATCAAGAACGAGTATTACATGAGTGCATTAGAAGGACGAGATCAAAAAAAGGCTCCAAATGAACAAAAAAGTGTTGTTTCGTCAAGACAATGCATCATGTCACAAATCGTTGGCAACGATGGTTAAATTGCATGTATTGCACTTCGAATTGCTTCTTCATCCACCGGATTCCAGATCTCACCCCCAGCGACTATTTCCTGTTCTAAGACCTCAAAAAAATTCTCGCTGGAAAGAAATTGCACACCAATGAAGAGGTAATTGCCGAAACCAAATATACTAAATTATTTTAAAGGCAAAAAAAATCGTTCTATAAAAAAGGCGTAGAAATGTTAGAAAAGCTTTGGAATTATTGCTCTTCAAGAAAAATATATTAATGAATAAAGTCGAAATTTGCAAAAAAATATGTTTTATCAGATCAGAGACTTATTTACCGAGATGTTATATGTCTTTACAATCATTTTGTTGTCCAGTAAGAGTATCAGAACTTTAAGATGCGGCACAATGATAACAATGATCAATTCATTATCGGGTAGATTGTATTTTATCTTGAAAATCAAATAACATTATATTTTGAAGTAAATTACATTCTGGACACCTAATTTGATTACCCTTTCACACGTATCGCGTCAATTTTCAATAGTAGCCTGAATGTTTGGTTTACGCTCAATAATTGTTCGAGGTTTATAAAGTCTTCATATAATCCTGTAACGCACGTGATTAGTGATTTATTTAAACATAGAAACTTTCATATTTTTATGTTGAATTATTTTAAATGTGATCATTGTGTGGTCATCAAATTATTTGTTACCAAAAATATTACTAAAATTTCTCTTTTCCTTTCCATTTCTCTAAGATTTGTTCGTCAGTTATAATATGGTGTGCAAAATCAGCGTTTAAGATTTATTTTAGTCCCTATGCTTCGTGAAGAACAAAGGATATTTTATTGATTGATTGATTAATTTTATTTCAAGTCACGTCAACGCTTCTGGCGTTATTTAGTGACTGTCCACTGTAGCTGAGAAGAAATTGAGATATTTCAGGGTACATGCCGTCGAATGAAAAGGGCATTGCGAGAGCGGAAGTTTGCCGAGTGGAAAAATAGATACAACTTGACATGAACATAGATCCACACAACATAAGAAGATTGTAAATAACACATAATTGTATATGGGATGAAGAACTACATGACTGACTAGAATAATATTTGCTAGAGGGATCATGAGTCACTACAAGGAGATTAAATTTTGTGGTAGAATCCAGATTCTTTTAGGAATTCAAAAAGGTTTCCAACTGCATAGGGGCGAAATAATTTCTCAGTGGAACAAGACAATCCTTACCTTGAACGGATGGGCGATAGGACAACGTAAGAGGAGAGTATATGGAAGACTATAAGGGAGGATCCACAAAGAGGACAGGAGCCTGGTTCTCATCCATAAGATATTGATGAGAGAAGAGTGTGTGGCCGAGCACAAGTCTGTTAAGTTTAATTTGAGATTCTCTTATTTGAAGAAGAACTCTTTCTTAATCTGCCATAATTTGTTATTTTCATCTATGAGATCCTATTCGAGCTGAATGATGTTAGAGGTTTTATTCATATTATTATCAAATACTCTCTGCGAGAAGGGATTAAAAAATTGGGAGATCCGGAGGATATGGCATCTTTTGCCAACTGGTTCGCTCTTTAATTTCCCTCAATACCCATATGTTTTTGAGAACAATATTAGTAAGATTTTGTAGGATAAGGAGTCAGATATTGTAGAAAAAGAAGATTTCAAATTCTAAAGATTAAGAAATTAGTCGAATTTGGGTTATTGATTAATTTAAGAGAATTGGAAGAAGCAGTGCAAATCAACTAGAAAGAGTCTTGCTCAGAGGATATGCTTTTAAGAGCATTATGCATTGCAAAAAGCTCGGATAATTGTATTGAGGTTATAGAGGGGAGACTGTATCTGTTGGAAAAATAAAGAGAATGTGTGGCAGCGCCAACACCTGAGGAGGATTTAGAGCCATCGGTGAAGATCAAATTACAGGATGGAAATTTTGTGAGAAAATTA
The DNA here is from genome assembly GCA_031761425.1 of Cosmopolites sordidus. NCBI lineage: Eukaryota > Metazoa > Arthropoda > Insecta > Coleoptera > Curculionidae > Cosmopolites > Cosmopolites sordidus. Next base: position 269,686 of record JARFXV010000425.1, on the reverse strand, counting down.
TAAAATTGACCCCCTCAAGAAAGCTGAAGGGTAGAACGCTTTATGAAATTTGGATAAAGGCAATATTATATTATAGGGTGGCATGAGCCAAGGGGAATGAAGGGTTAGAGAGGAAAGAAGAGAGGCAGAAAAGGAAAAAGAAAGGGACAAAGTTATGTTAAAAGTAGCTCTTAAACATATTTAATTATTCTAAAGGGCATAATTTTCGTTTTGACGTGCTCATCTTCTCCCTTTTTCCTTTCATGGCATCCGTTTCGATGGCGTTTTTTTAACATATTTTTTACTTTAGGTTGAAAATAATGTAGGACTCGTCAAATGTTATGATTATTTTCGTTATTAACACTAAATTGTGTCTATAATTCAAAGAAAAAGATTATTTATAAACACTGGAAAAAACTAATATAAATAATAAATATATAATAGTTTAAGAAAAGTAATGATTTTGTATTAATCATTACCAATTTGTGTGTCAGTTTTCCACATTTATAGGGCACGTCAATTTCGGGAATAAATGAAGGCTCAGTATATGTATGCATGTTAATAAAAACGCACCTCTACCTAATGCCTACCTCTAAACGCACATCTACCATTTAATTGAATAATGACACGAAACGCATCAAAATTCAGAGGGGAAAATTGTCCAACCTAGTCCTCGAAGTAGTATTTAAATAACTAAACTGGCATGATAAAGGTATTTTGATTAATGGAAAAATACCAAACCATCCAAGGCCCGCAAACGATGTTGTTTTAATATGTGAAAATAAAGGATTGATACACATGTTGACGGAAGTAGAGAAAGAGACAGATAATTAGGAAGTAAGGCCGACCCGACATCTAAGGTCATTTTGCAACCGTTCTCGTTAAAAGTATGTTAGGGAACATACAAGAACCATATAAGCGGGATAGTCGCTTAGGACTAATGACTAGAATAGTACGAGTCTATACAATACATTTGAATCGACGAACACGCTGAGAAACAAAAAAGTCAGGTAATTGTAAAAATAAAACGGGGGTGTATATATAGACGAAAACATAAGTTAGGAAGTGGGAATAGTATAAACAAAGGTTATGTATGAAAAAACGATGTAAAAATAAAATAGTAACGTGTAGAAATAAAAATAGTAAATAAAATAGTGATGACTAATAGTTTGGATAGTAAGGTTTTGCCACTAATCTCATATTATCTCTAATATCATCAAATTTTGTGGAAAAGGTTCAGGGATATAAGGAAGTTCCTCAGGTGTACCAAAACTGTTTACCAACAGAATTTCCTCCAGATTCCCACCAAGACCATGGGAGGCTCTGAAGGTATTTGGTGCATCGTACTCCAAAAGAATGTGTCTGACTGTGATTAGAGTATCGCACCTAAGGCTTGTCGGGGGAATGTTCCTATTCATCAAGTGACCGTGAGAGAATAGACAGTGACCTATTTTTAACTGATGCCATTTTACGCAGTCAGATCTGTTGGAGAGGGTGGGGAACGAACCAGAAAAGAACTCACGTTTTACAGTACACAATTTGTTACTATTTATAGCTCCCAAATCCCAATTAGATTGAATTTTGGTACTGACCTTTATCCAAATGTCGCTGCAGATATCTTTGTAGTAGAATATTCTGGGAATTGGGGTACCAGACGAGGAACCCCGGACTGCAAGTACATCAGGGCGCTCATTTCCGTTGATGCCCATGTATCAGTATACATGACAGAAATGGTATATGGGAGGTACCACGTTCTAGGCTCTAGAATGCTCCCAGTAAGTCACAACATATTAGCCATCGGGAAAAGGAGGAATTCTGGATAATCTTCAAGGCTTCAATAATACTGAGCATCCTAGCTCGGATAGTATGCAGCTCGGCCGTGAGAATTGAACAAAAAGGGAGGAGTCTGAAATATTGCTCACTGTCATTGTGAACAAAGCCGCTGCCTACCCCATTTGGGGATTTGGAGTGTACAGTGTACACGAATTGATAGTCTAGGTATTTATTGAAACGAGATTCGGAGAAGAAGGATCTAATGGAGGAGTGGGCGTAATTATGTTTGTTATATCCTAATAGGGAGCAATCGACATTTACTTTTGCAAGAAGTCAGGGGGGAGACGGAGGAGTCACCAATGCTTCGAAATCGGGAAGATGTTAATGGTAGTTTGTAGCTGCGCGAGCAAAAAGTGATTGGCGCCACAGTTCCGGTTATATGTTTCTGTGTTGTTTAGATTGATACATATTAACAATTTGTCGTGTAGATGAAGATTTTATCTGAACTTTAAGGTAGACACGTATTTAAAGAAGCTATTATGGCGCCAATATTTCAGGGGTTCTATCTCTGCAAGAGAATGCAAGCTGGTGGTAGGACTCGATTTGAAAGAGCCTAGTGAGAGTCTGATGGCAGAATTCTGAACGACGTCCAACTGCCTAATGTAGGATGCGGAAGCAGAGTAATATGCAACGCACCCGTAATCTAGTTTGGATCTTATAAGTGATGTGTATACATGTAAAAGTGTGGGTATGGATGGTCCCCACCTCGGATTGAAGCCCATTTGAGGATTCTCCATGAAAGTCTGGCATCAAAAGTGAGACTCCGGAAGCGAAGCGAGGCTGTTGATACAATAGGAGTTACAGTCATGGACAAGGTATGTAAGCGAGAACAATGCATTCTTCTGCAGAAGTGGAATGACGTAGATTTTTGAAGAGAGAATATGAAGCCGGTAAAACGGGACCATTCTTCGAGTCTCTTGAGGCAGCCTTGTTTCTTCCTTTCCGCAACCCTTGGTGTTGAGGAAGAAAAGTATATTAAGAGATCATCAGCATATAGTCTGTATCTCACATTAGTTCCAATATGTTGTCCTATTCCGTTAATGGCGATGTTAAAAAGTAAGGGCTTAATACGGAACCTTGAGGAACACCATTTGTCAGTGGAAATCGCCTGGAGACTGTGTCGCCATGTCGTACGCAAAAGTATCTGATAAGAAATTTTTGATAAAGTATAGGAAGTTTTCTCTGAAGCCTAGGTCGTGCAGGGATTTTATTATGTTGTATCGCCAGACGGTGTCAAAAGCGGGTTTTAGGTCGAGAGACACAGCTAGGAGATGGTGTCCTTTTTCGAAGGTTTCCCAGATATCAATTTCCAGATGATCGCCGACTAGATGATCGTTTGTCGATCGGCCAGGTCTAAAGCCGCATTATGCCGTGAGATATGGAGTTTATCTGTTTAGTTTCAGGACCTTTTTATTAGGATGGCCCTTGGAAGGTCCAGAGACCGTGTTATCAATTTCCATCAAGTCCTCGATGGGGCCCGTCGAGAACTGAGCTATTTTTGGAGTTAGGTTTCGCTTTACTTGTTTTTGAGTTTTTATTAGGAGCGATTGTAGTTAATGGGGATGTAGAAGAGGGTGCATGAGGGAGAGTGGTAGATGAAGGAGGAGGGAGGGATGTAGGAGTAGGTAGGGGACGTTGGGTAGAAGATGATTTGGTAGGAGGGGAATAGGGGAAGAGGTTTTGGGAGGAGAAGAGGTGGGTTTGAGGGAAGAGGGTGGGGATCACGAGGTTTGTTTAGATTAGTCGATCTTTGTGTTGAGTTACTGGGAAGTGTTGAGATTTGATCGCACTGAGTGGCGCATGAAACCATAACTTTATTTGCTGAAACTATGCTGGAATACTTTGGAACGTTTACGTTTGTAGAGCCTTTCACCTTTTTTTCAGCGACAAAATACGGCAATTTTTCTGAGACACTAATTTTTTGGATTTGAAACCCTTCCTGATATATCAGACATCCCCTGTACTTAGGGGAGTGCTCGTCACCGCAGTTCACACATTCAGGGGGAGGGGGACATTCAGAATCTGCATGGGATCATTTGGCGCAAAACGGGCATACAGGTGTAAATGAACATTTCTGTGAGATATGTCCGAACCTCTGGCACTGAAAGCAGCGAAGAGGATTCGGAACATATTGTCGCACTTTTAGAATTAAATATCCGGCCCGTACTTTTTCTGGGAGAGTGGATTTTCCAAAGGTTAATATGAGGTTGTTGGTAGCTGTAATTACTCCGTCTTTTTTGGATGTGATTCGTCTTACTACTACTACACCTTGTTGTCGTAAATTTTTAAGTATTTCGCCCTCCTCACAGTTGAGAAGGTCCAAACTAGAAATCACTCCTTTACTGCCAATGTGTGCAAATTAGACAGATTCAGGATTTTTCTGGACTGTTTGCTGTTTGCTGGCATAATAAGAAGGGTGCCATCTCCAAGTTTCTTAACGGAATCAACCTCTCCAACAAATCCAACAATGCACTTATGGATGATGAATGGAAAAAGCTTGGCCAATGAATTATCTTCGGATTTAACAACGAAATATTTATCGAAATCAGGATTCCCTTGGGTAATGTCAACTGGAGAGGCTATCCTGGGTCTTTTTGAGGTTATGGGAAAGTTTGAAAGGTTTATTGAAGATATATGAGCCCCACGAGTTGGGAAGAAAAGATGCCCGCCGCGGTAGTGCTCCATACTACGGTAACCCTAAGTACTCCAAAAGGACGGGAGGTACTCTGGAGGCCCCGTTAGTGACAGATGATACCATGCCATTCAGCCCTCCCCACGGGTCGCATTACACATTAGCTTAAAGGACAACTCGGACAACCGGGGGCGTCACTTCCCGTACCCAGATACATAGTCTGGGACCCGTGAGGGGAATAGATGAATAATTGGCAAAAATCGGACCTAGTTTGAATCTGATTAATAATATATTTTGTATTCATATATTCTTATTTATGGAAAAACATAAGCAAGCGATGTTGTTTAAATATCTTAAAATAAAGGGAATAATATATATATATATATATATATATATATATATATATATATATATATATATATATATATAATAAAAATAATGTGTAAACAAATAACACACAATTCGTAACCAACTAATAGAAAATGGACGGAAGTATAAGTACCTAGGCTATATAGGTTGGGAAAGAAAATTAAACGAAGGACGATGTAAAAAGATTATGAATATTTATTTCATAATAACCAAAAAATTAATGATATTGTTCTAAACGTTCTGCGACATCAATAATTAACTAATAATTCCAAGACTTGCGGAAAAGTTCAAAACAAATGATATATGAATTGAAAATGCTCATAAATCTCGTAATAATTTTTTTCAAAAAATAAAATGTTAAAACATTACGTTGCGTTAAGGACAGCTGAAATAGGTACTTCGGAATTTTAATTTGACGCCGTTTCTCAACAACTTAATTTAGAAATTTTATATCTCACATGTGTTATCTTGAGACCCGACAATTTTAAACCCCCAGACATGCGTTAGCTCAGGGATCGCCTGCCTTTTCAATATGTTGAGCTAGTTTAATAGTACTAAAATGGACACTTTCGACGTACAAGATACCTAAATGGGTATACCAAGCTACCGAATTTGTCCACGCGAGCTACCGGTATCTCACGATCGACGGGTTGGCGACCCCTGTAGCTAATATTATATTGGATGACAACACTGAGTTAGAAATAATGCTGAATTTTGCAATAAAATTTTTCACCGAAGCTCATTTCAACAAGCAAAACTGTAAGATTTGGGGAAGTCATCATCAGGAAGGAAAATCATCAACTGGGGGAGCATTGTGGACTGGAGGGGTTAGAGGGCCATTTTTTCATGAAATAACGATAGTATGACGGTAAAGGTAAATGGCGAACGCTACCGCAATGTGTTAAGGAACTTGTCCCTATAGCGCCAAATGGATAATATGCATCTTAATAGTATATTCTTTTAACAAGATGGCGCCACATGTCAGGAAAGTTTTGGATTGGTTACGGTTTACCTGACTGTTCATTTCTCGAAATGGTAATATTTAGTAGCTTGCAAGATCATGCGATCTCACCCGCCTCGACCTTTTCCTGTCGGCCTTCCTCAAGGACAAAATCTAACAATCCGTAGACGATTGATGACTTTAAGCAAAACATGCGTCAACTTATTAGTGAAATTGAACCGCAATTGTGCCAAATTATTACTGACAATTTTAAGCAAAGAATGGCAATCTATAGAAGCAGCTGAGATATTTTTCAAATATAGCTGCCATGTCTCTACTTTTTGATAAAAAAAAACATGCTTGTTTTTTTTCTAAATTTGTTGGTTTTATTTAAAAAGGAAATCCCGAAGTACTTAATGGGACACCATCTACTATCACAAATTTCGAATTGTTATTGACAATAGCATGTTTACAAAGGAACATTTTTTCCAGAATATTTTCATTTTTAATGAAATATTTCAAAACATACCTTTTTGATGTCGCTCTGGTGTGTGATCTTTTGTAATATTGTCAATACTATTGTAGAAATATATTTCTAGAAAAATATTTATAGTGCAATTTTTAATGTTGCACAATATTCAATTATCACAGGTTGACTAATACAACTCATTAAGTCTTTTATTGGAACCTACGGTGTGAAACAGTAAACTCGAAAAGATTTACCACTAAACACCAAATTACTTTATTTAACTTCTCAACACGTATTCCGCTAATCATGTTAACATCGCCAGGAGGTGATTCAATTGAAGATTGATTCAAAATTTAAAATATCTGCGAGTTGAATTTATTAGTACACATAATTATTCCCTTGTGTAAATTGTAGTACATACTATTTCTATAACTAAACGAATCTGTTATTCTTTGAGCATTACACCAAAAAAACTGAAGACTTTTGTCGCATCATAATAATGGTGCTCAGGGGGCTCATAATAATTTTTAATTCCTTAGCCTAACTGTGCCATCGACCACTTTCTTTCCTCGGAAAAATTTTATATCAAAATTATTTTATATTTATTCACGTTGAAGTTTATTGTTCCACAGCACTCCCTATTTTCTACACATGTATGTTTGTATTTATTCACAAGCTAATAAAATTGATAAAAGAGTATAATTGAAGGAAAAATGGTATTGGTGTCGGGTTTGAATAATTTCATGAGGATTCTCTTCTGTTCAAAAATGATTGTTATAAAAATTCATTATTCTATCTCTTGTGAATTGAGCCTCATCAGTAAATAATACGGAAATATAAAAATTGGGATCAACTGTATATTGAAGAAACTAATGACAAAATGTCAAGCGGGACAAAAAGTCCCTTGGAAGTAATACCTGTACCCTCTGAATATGGTAAGGGTACAGGTTGTATTCCTTTAAAACGTTCCACACAGTGACATGACAAATATCTATATTAACTGCAATGATCCTTGTACTTGTATTTGGATTTTCGGTAATTGCGTTTAAGACCTGTTCTTCTATATCTGGCGTTCTAATATCTCTATTTCGGTCTCTATATTGTGCTTGCATCTTGAAATTACCTTGTTCCCTTAAACGCCAATGAACATCAAGAAACATGCTTCTACTAAGTATTCTACTACTTCTACTGAATGTTACCTGATACAAAAGTATTGCTCTTCTGGCATTACAATTGGCTATTCCGTAATAGAGGTAAATATCGGCTAATTCTGCATTAGTATACTTATGTATTTTTTATATTTATGTATTCTACATTGCCCCCTAATGTATTGCAACTAATGTAAGTGTCACTGAAGTTTTGTCAATCTGACGTTTAAGTAAATTATTTATCTTAATAGGAAAGTTAATTCCATTGTATTAGTTATTTTATTATGTCAAGTTTGCCATGAAACCGAAGCAGATACGAAAAAATGTCAAGATACACTTTTTGTAGAGAATTCTGTGTAAGAATATTCTGTGTTTAAAAATGTATTTAAGTTTAATTTTGAACAGGACCGTACTAATTATTTTTTAAATTAATTAGTAGCAAAATCCTATAACTCTGTCATTGCCTGCGTGTAGGACTTGATATTCTCTCAGGTTATGGCAATCGGAAGACTGATAATGTGTGTTACATTTGGTTAAAATACCTTTCTTTATGCAGAAGATATGAATTTGAAAAAAAAAATAAAATCTTCAAGCTACTGTATCTAGAACACGAATAATTTCCGGACCTATGTTCGTACGATAGTTTTGTGTTATTTTGTGACGTAGAATTTTCCAAAAAAGTCTGATAGGGTATTTCATGAACACCATGTATAGGCTTGTTAAAATCGTACGCCACCTTTCACCCATCATCTTTAAAGATGCAGCTTTTTTTGAATTTGGGATATGAAAAATCATATTAAATAATAAAAATCAATTATTACTAAGGGTGTTACTCCAATAATTTTTGAAGAATGAATTATTCATTTTCCAACAGAATATTTTAGTATATACATCGACGCTAATTCCACTAAAAAATTATTCCATTATTCCTTGAAAATACTGCGCGTTAAGCCAACAAACTCGTAAATATTTCTTTCGGCCGCAAAATTTCCTCTCTAAGGGGTTACCAAGCTCATTTCCGGGAAACGTCAGAATAATTTATGAAAGTTTAGCCTTCCTGAACGTGGAAACAACTGGAGATTTCATATCTTAAAGAAATTATAACGTAATATTGTGGTACACGAAGACGAATTTCCATTTTTAAATATAAACTTTTCGCGTCTTTTACCTTAGTACAATCTTACAGTCTTTGTCTATTAAATTTTGGTAGATTTAATTTATAATGTTTTCAGATGAGAAATGATTGAAAAATACAATAATAGTTTAAATAAGTTTTGTATATTTTTGTATTATTTTTAATTCTAATAAAAAAAATAAGATTTATCAATTCTATATACGAGGGTCGTTCAAAAACGCTCTGTTCTCCTGACATTTGAACAAACGACGTAATAACTTTTTAATATCCTCACTATACCGCGATTTGTCTGAGTGCAACTTTTACCACATCCATTTCTTGAGGTTTGAAGGAAGAAGTGATCGCTGGAATACAGCGCAAGTGTAAGTATTTTGAAATGTAGCCCATAAAGTTTTGATGCAACAACCTGTGAATGCACGTTTAGCCTAAATAGCACTATTTAATTAATTTACTAGCCAGGAGTAATTATCGGTGACAGTCTTTTGCCAGGTAGACTATGGATATCACATAATGAGTATCCCGAAAAAACTACAGCTGCGACTATTCTTGTAAAGGGGATTGTTTTTGCTTTCTTTGCTGTTGCGTCAAACAAACCACGAAAAATTCCTGACCTTAAACGAAACATCCGGGCCCACATTCAAAATATAGCACGCGATATGTGTGAAGGGTAATCGAAAATTAGGTCTCTAAAATGCATTCCACCAGAAGTTGAGGAGGACATTTCAACTACATCATTTTCAGAACATAATGCCATCAATGTTTATAGATTCTGCATATATGTTTCGCCTTGTTAGGGCTTTCTCAAGAGTAGCTGGAACTAATACTAATGGTCAAACACAGTGTTTCCAAGTATATAGGTAAAATAATTTCTTTTTTATTTCTTGTTTTTGTCTATTCTAATTATCCTAAATATCGACTGGTAAAAACCGGGCTATTCAATCAAAATATGATCTTATCTATTATCGGGGTGTTTTGGAAATGTAGCTGATCATTCGTGGTTATTATATGACAATATCTTAAGGATTTTTTTATTTCCAATATTTCTAGTAGGTGTAATTTTTAACTAAAATATCCCTTTTTATCCTTATTATTACTAACACTCTACCTACATTACGTTTATTTACACAAATAGTTTTATAACCTAGTTTATTAAATCTTTTACACACTCTATTGCTAAGTTTAGAAGTGTAATTAATAAATTTAAACGATTTGTCTTTTTGCTTTTTAATATTATAGAATTCTTGTAAATTCAACTTTTTGTGCTTATTTTTTAACAATTTGTCAATTAATTGCTTTCTTTGTAGCCGTTGTTTTTTGCTATCTGTTTAATCTGTTATAGATCTGTTAAGATCTCTTTATTAAAATTATCTTTATTTAGTGGAAAAATTGAACTAAAAACAGCAATCCTTGTTTGCCTACAATAAAATTATTTTGAATATAACAATGAGATTTATCAACAAAAATACTATCTTCCAATGGGCTCGCCTTTGTTATCTGACTCACCTTTATTATCTGATCTCACCTTTGTTATCCGAAATTTTAATGGCTGATTTCGAAAACTCTAAAAATCCATCAATCAACAATATATCACACTGGCACAGATACATAGACGATGTTTTTTGCATTTGGAATGGTACGGAAAGAAACTTACATATGTTTTTAGGCGATTTACATTAAACATTAAAAAACAAAAAGACAAATCGTTTAAATTTAATAATTATACTTCTAATCTTAGTAATACAGTTTGTAAAAGATTAAATAAATTAGGTTGTAAGACTATTTGTGTAAATAAACTTAATGTAATGTTAGTTGGTAATAAGGATAAAACGGATACTTTAGATAAATCGAATGTATATAAAATTAACTGTAAAGATTGTGAAGCTCTATATATCGGTCAAAGTGGTAGAAGTATAGGTTGTAGAATAAAAAAAAACACAAAAAAGATATCTTAAATAATATAAAAAGCACCTAAATGTCTACATATTGTATTGAAAACAATCATTTTATAGATATAAATAATGTTAAATCATTCCACTCATTAAAGAAAAGTAAAGAATTAAACCTACTAGAAATATTATATATAAGAAAATCCTTAAGAAACAATCATACATTAACCACGAATGACCAGCTAAATTTCCAAAACACCCCGGTAAGAGATAAGATCATATTCTAATTGCCCGGATTGAACCAGCCGATATTTATGATAATTAGACTAGACGTTAAAAAAAACAAGAAATAAAAAAAAAATTACCTGTATACTTGGAAACACTATGTTCGATCATTAGTATTCGTTCAAGCTACTCTTGAGAAAACCCTAACAGGCGAAACATACGTAGAGTAAAATATATAATAAACGTTTGAAATATTAAAAAGCTACAAGTGCATCATTTAAAATCCTAGTATAATGCCATTATTTGTTCTTCAAGATAAAATAAAAAAACGAATAATCAGTTGTAGTTATCATTGTGCCTCATTTTAAAATTCTGATATCCTTATTGTACAACGTTTATTTGCGTATATACCTGCTACTTCAAAAAATCTCTGCATAAATTGCTTTATAAAGATCGGTTCCTGTTAAACCATCTTAAAATATCCACAAATGGTTTAATTTTATATCAAGAGTGGATAAATTAACTTAGATATATAAATAAAATCCGTGATTTTGACCAAATCTCACATCCCGCATAATTTCTAAAGTCCAGATATTAACAAGGCATGATTTCTAATTGATTCTCTTACGTCATCTCAAATAAACAAATAGCAAACCGTTAGTATTATTAGCATTTGAAATTATTCAAAAAGGTGTGTTAAAACATACCAAAAAATACATGTACAGAGTCAAACACACTTTTTTAACCTGAATGAGTAAAATGTAAAATGTTTTCTAATGATAATTCGCGACATGTCTTGCATAATAAAATTTAGAAAGGAACTATCTGAAAGGAAAATAAAATAATAATGATTAAAATCTTATCTTAAAAGCAATTATTTATAGAAACCAGAAGACAACAATGTTTGAGTGAATATGTATTTTCATATTAGAAATATTTTATATATCGATTATAAAAATGAATCTATAAGGAAATCGAATCCAGTAGATTTTCTATAGTGAAAACTTAAAATTGAGGCTAAGTAGTTAAAAGAAAGCGTGTAAACACTATTTTTGTTATTATTAATAAAACAATGGTTAAGTGAATGTTAAAATATTCTTCATACTTAATTATTTAAAGATATTTCAAATTAAATCGATGATACTTATCCTGCCAATATGCCAAGACTAAAATTTTCATTTTTGTTGTACTGATGTAAAAACCACTGACAAAATTTAACTCTTCTAGGATAATCTTTGGGTTGTAACGCTTGCACCCGTTGTTGGTTCATTTTCGACAATTTCTAAAATTTCTTCCTCAATCTCTATCATTTCGCATGGAGGAGGTCTTCCAGCATGACCTCCTCGTTGTGCCTTTAAGTACCCTGTGTCGCGAAGTCTTGAAACTAAACTTACAAACATCCGCGAAGCCGCATGATTTCTTAAAGTATTTCCTCGTACAAACGAATGCTGCGGCTGCATTTTGTTGACACTTAATATTATGTCCACTAGTTCATTGTTTTCATAAACTTATGGCATCGCAGAAAGTACTCAAAAATTAAACACACACTATTAAGGAATTATTACCACTGGTCAAATCGAATATAGCACTCAAATGAAATATCGTACAAGAATTAAAAAAAACTAGACATACCCATTTTCAACAGTAAACAAATACTTTATGTGTTTACAATGCAGTGGTCGAGAATATCAAAAAGTCAGATCTGTTTTCAAATTTTGTAACTTCTATATTTTGCAACTTTTATATAAATGATTTTTGGTAAAATAACATATTTTTACGAGTTCTACAACCTGTTAAAATAAATTGGTTAATTTCGAAAACTTCCCTGTATATACTCTACATAATAACATTACATTTAGAGTTGAAGAGTTGAACAAAATAATAAAATGGATTTTTTAAATTTACTAATTATACGAGAAGGTAGTAGACATAAGCTTGCAATCTTTCATAAACTATGTTATACAGATACAGATGCCCAATAAATCTATTTTCTATAGTGAAAACTTAAAATTGAGGCTAAGTAGTTAAAAGAAAGCGTGTAAGCACTATTTTTGTTATTATTAATAAAACAATGGTTAAGTGAATGTTAAAATATTCTTCATACTTAATTATTTAAAGATATTTCAAATTAAATCAATGATACTTATCCTGCCAATATGCCAAGACTTGTTAAATATGTCTAAATTTCTACTATATTCGAACATTGTATGACAATTATTTTGCATACAGTGCCTCTTCTTCAGAAATATAAAATGTAAAAATTTTGGTGTAGATATATTGATGATGTAGTATGAATTATATTTATAATATAGATATGTGGGTGATATTGTTATTTGTTTCCTAGGTACTGATAGACAACTAAATCAGTTTTTAACTTATATACAGGGTGTTTTCAAAGTTGAGTAATTTATATTGACAGGTTGTAGAACTCGTTAAAATAAGTAATTTTACTAAAAATCGTTTATATAAAAGTTGCAAAATAAAGAAGTTATTAAAGGTTACAAAATTTGAATACAGACCTGACTTTTTTGAAATTCTATACCACTGCGTTATAGAACGCAAAGAGAAGCCAATTTACCAAAAATCATTTATATAAAAGTTGCAGAATAACAAAAACAAAAATGTTACATGTTACAAAAAATATTCAAAATTGTCACCATTTGTTCGGTTAGCACAAAATCTTGCTCGACGTACCCATGCGTCACTACACGCATCACAAATAAAATCCCGGTGTCCAGGAATATCATCACAATCGTTTTGGATGCGCTGTGGTTCTTCCACAATATTTACTTCTCCATCGTGATAAACTAACTTTTTTAAATAGCCTCACAGAAAAAAATTGCTGGGCGTTAAATCCGGGACGCCTGCAGGCCAAGAAATGGGCCCATTGCGCCCTATCCATCAGTTAGAAAATTTATTATTTAAATGTTCATGAGCTCTAAAATGTGGCGGAACTCCATCATGTATGTTGGAAACCACATATTCGGTCTAACATTTAAAGAACATTTTGTAATAATTGTGGCAGATTGTTTTGAAGAAAGTCTAAATAATTTTCACCTGTCAATCGACTTGGAAGAAAGAAATGTCCAATAAGCATGCCATTTACTACGTCAGCCCAAACATTAACTGAAAATATGTGCTGAAAATGGGTTCTTTTTATAGCATGCGGATTTTCTACTGCCCAAACATGGTTGCAGTAGAAATTATTTACTCTATTTCTTGTAAATGTGTCCTCGTCGGCAGCCAAAATAAATTTGATAAAATTTTCATTTTTGTTGTACTGATGTAAAAACCACTGACAAAATTCAACTCTTCTAGGATAATCTTTGGGTTGTAACGCTTGCACCCGTTGTTGGTTCATTTTCGACAATTTCTAAAATTTCTTCCTCAATCTCTACCATTTCGCATGAAGGAGGTCTTCCAGCATGACCTCCTCGTTGTGCCTTTAAGTACCCTGTGTCGCGAAGTCTTGAAACTAAACTTACAAACATCCGCGAAGCCGCATGATTGCTTAAAGTATTTCCGCATACAAACGAATGCTGCGGCTGCATTTTGTTGACACTTAATATTATGTCCACTAGTTCATTGTTTTCATAAACCTATGGCATTTTAATCGCAGAAAGTACTCAAAAATTAAACACCCACTATTAAGGAATTATTACCACTGGTCAAATCAAATATAGCACTCAAGTGAAATATCGTACAAGAATTAAAAAAAACTAGACATACCCATTTTCAGCAGTAAACAAATACTTTATGTGTTTACAATGCAGTGGTCGAGAATATCAAAAAGTCAGATCTGTTTTAAAATTTTGTAACTTCTATATTTTTCAACTTTTATATAAATGATTTTTGGTAAAATTACATATTTTTACGAGTTCTACAACCTGTTAAAATAAATTGGTTAATTTCGAAAACTTCCCTGTATATACTCTACATAATAACATTACATTTAGAGTTGAAGAGTTGAACAAAATAATAAAATGGACTTTTTAGATTTACTAATTATACGAGAAGGTAATAGACATAAGCTTGCAATCTTTCATAAACTATGTTATACAGATACAGATGCCCAATAAATCACATCTTCCATATTCCCAAAGGATTATTATATTCTGGAAATAATGTGATTCAAATGTCGCCCTCAATTTTCGAATACTGTAAACCAAATATTTAACATAGCCCCACAAAAAAATACTTCAAGGACGTGAGGTCGCATGATCTTCGTTGCCAATAAACCAATTGTCTGTTCAGATGTGTTATAAGTTTTTAAGAAAATATTGTTTATATTCACATTTATCAGTTCAAACCAAAGATATTCTGTTAACAAATTTATATAACATTTACCATTAACAAATAACACGATATCGATTATCGTCTTCAAAATAATAAGGTCCTATCACTTCTTCTGTTGAAAAACCCCACCTTTCTAAGGATGAAGAAGCAACTGAATCATTTGAGGATTTTCATAGGCTCAAATCCTTCAGTTACGTTTATTCACAAACCCATTAATCCTCCGTTAGTAACATGGATATATAGCCCATTGTTACTAATATCCGTCTCTAAAACCAATATTTTGAGATGGGTGGAGTTAAAATGTAAGCTGTCAAACTGCGCCTTACGAAGGAAGCCTATTTTCATAGGCTCAAATCCTTCAGTTACGTTTATTCACAAACCCATTAATCCTCCGTTAGTAACATGGATATATAGCCCATTGTTACTAATATCCGTCTCTAAAACCAATATTTTGAGATGGGTGGAGTTAAAATGTAAGCTGTCAAACTGCGCCTTACAGTTTTTTTAAGAAAACACATCATTTTTTACCAAGGCAAAAATAGACGTTGCCATTGTTAAGAAAATTAATCCTTTTTTCTGATCTGTTTTCCACGGAAAAGGTTGCATTTTGAATATATATTTTAACCCATTAGTGGACAGCGTCCCTTTAAAGGGACACATCTAAAACACGTCATGAAATAAAAGTAGTGGGAGTCTCTGGGAGTGGAAGGAGTAATGCAGACCCGCGTCGACCTATTAGTTGGTATATGATTGTTAGAGAGTGAGTTTTACGCGTTTCATTAGAAATATGGATCCTAGTTTATATTCAATTCAACATGGCCGGTAAATTCAGTAAAGTAGTGTCCAAGCAAATAATATTTTTTTGACCATGATATTGAAAATTGTCTAGATCTAGTACCAAATAGCGAGAATGCGTAAATTATTATATCTCAACAACAGCATGCCAAAATATGTCGCGTCTCCTTAAATGAACGCTGTTCCTCTAGGTCCCAAAATGATTATAATACTAATCTAAAAATAATTTTTAGATTGACACTAGCTGAGCTTATAGACTGTTTAGAAAAACAGTCTGATATAGTTAATTTAAATATATACATACTTCCTCGGGCAGAAGATGGAAACGACATTGACGTTGACAATGATGACTCAGATGAGAAGCAGAAGAATCATTTACCTCGAGGAATTTTAAATCAACCATGTGAAATTACTTCAGTAGGCGATAATGATTATGATCCTGAAGATTTGGTCCCATTATCTGACCGAAGAAAATTCATCATAGAAGGTAGAAAGGAATACGATGTTACTTCCCGCTACAAGCGAACAAAATGGATATCCGATCTTGAAGAATTACCAAACAATAATATAAACCCAAACTGAGACCTATTACGACCCTCTGATAAAACCCTAAATTCGATTACTCTTAGTGACTTTTTTCAGCTTTTTGACCAAATTCTTACAAAGTGACGAATAAAAACATATTTCATGTATTATGTTGTATTAATAGAGCCCTCTCCCTCATAAAAATGTTTAAAAAACATTGATATTAAGTAAAAAATAACTTGTAATTGATGGGTTAAGGAAACTTTTTGTTCAGAAAACTGTTAAACTGAAAGTACTTTCCCTCACACCCTGTATAATGCAAGAATTGGAAACCAATGCAATTTATAAATAATAAACAAAAATATAAACTTGTTTAATGGTGCACGGATTTATAACGAGACATTATTTAAAAATAGAACCCGTGAATTGCTAAAGCAATTTTGTTAAAGGAATCATATAATATTGAAAACTTGTACAGATGGAGGTCAGGCTTCAGACCATCTAAATTTTATATAAGGAAAAATATGGTTAAATATTGCAGATGCAGTATTGTTCTGTTCCAAAATAAACCAATTCGTATTCTGTTCCTGACTATTTCTACATGAAAAAAAATCTGGGAAACTTTTACCGCATTTCTTTCAGTTTTTTATTTTTTAAATTTATATAAGATAAATTAACTGTTAATATATGTAGTTTTGAAAATTACTAGGGTGCAACAAAAGTATATGTGTTTTTCGTTTATTTATAAATAAAGGATTATAATTCATTTCTCAGGGTTTTAATCCGACTTCAACTTTATGTTCGGACATATAAACATTTATAATTCGGTATTAAAATGATTGCATTGCGAAATATTCATCGGTTTTAAAAAAACTTTAAAATGAGTGCACTAAGTCGCCAAATTAAGGCAATTTTGAGACTTTATTTTAAAAAGGCTTCAAAGCGACTGTCGCCGCTCATGAGATTTGCGAGGTAAAAATGGAAGGTGCCATACACGTCACACCGGTCAGCTCTGGTTCAAAAAGTACCGGGAGGAAGACATGAGACTTGAAGATGCAGGAAGATTAAGTTGTCCACGGTCTCTTGATGCTTCTTGATGATTTTCTATTCATTAAACGGATTATTACCTATAAAAAATAAGTTTATCTGAACAGTACTAATAACATAAAATAGTGGGTTATGCCCGGACAACCAGCTCTTCCGCTACCAAAGTATACATAATCGTGTCAGAAGCATCGAAATCATATGAACAGCACAACTTTCGTAGTTAATAAGTGTAAATATAAAATATATAAGACATAACATTCAAAGCAACAGAATAACAGAACGTGAGTACTAACAAGTTTTAGACCAGAAGCTGGCCACGTCTAGTGCGTTTGAAGTAGCATTCATGAGCTCCCCGACGGTGCTGGTGTGTGATCGCACAGCACCGATTCGTCTGAAAGCCTCCATCTGTTCATATTACTTTTGGATATTGCAACACCGGAACATAGTTCGTTCAAAAATATCCATATCACCAGTCCTCTTTGTTTGTTTCTTCCTCTTCCTACCAAAGTCCTCTTTGGTAGTTTGTTAAGGTGTGACAGTAAGATTCGATTCAGCAAGCTCTTTCTCGACTTCAGTTGGTGATAGGCAGGTTGATGTTCGGATAGGGGATAGCTCGTAGACGTAGACGATTTAGTTTTCTCCCTCCTAGCTACCACTTTTCACGTTTGATGCCGGGGGGGGGGCAATGCAGGAAAGGCAGTATAGTTTAGACAGCCCGTGATGATACGACAAGATTCGTTGAGTGGTGCATCCACTTGTTTGGCGTGGCTAGAGTTATACCATACCGGACATGCGTACCCTGCGGCTGAATAACACAAGGTCAAGGCTGTAGTTCTTACTGTCCTGGATGGTGCACCCCACATAGTGCTGTTTGTAATGTTGTTTATACCAGCCACTTTGCGCTTGGTGTTCATGTAGTGTGCCCTGTAGGTAAGAGCTCTTTCTAGAGTAACACCCCAGACCAAAGGTGACAAAGATTTGTTAAAAAGATTAAAACTGTGTTTAGTAGAATTTTTAAGAAATAATTAAATTTTAAATATTTCCTGATGATGGGGCGTTAAATTCAGAATTCTTCTCACCTCAACTTGAGAAAGTACGCACTATTCTTGGCAAAAAATATCTAGCTTTGGTCAACCGTTAAAAAATCCTCCTACAGTAAGACAACGCAAGATCACACACTTCACTGACCACCACCTGACCATACCAAAAATTAACGCATTGGACTTTGAACTTCTCCTCTACCCAGCAAACAGCCTCGACCTCGCTCCGTCGGATTACTACTTGAGGAAAAAAAATCAGAACTAAAGAAGAAGTAAGAACTGGCTACGTCGAGTTTTTCGCCTCCAAAAATTAATCGTGGTAGCGAAAAGGAATAGGGTTACTGGCACAAAAATGAGTTGAGGACATCAAAAACAAAACAGAAGAAACCAACAAAAACAATCTAGGTTTCGAGAAAGAGCCTGCAAATATAAATTTTTCAAACAGTGTACAAATGCACTGTACAAATTGAGTAAAGGACATTTGTTCAGGTCTATTTGGTTATTTAGAAGGGTTTTAGCATCTTTGAGATGGTTTATTCCTAAACTTTCCAGTTGGTTAGTGTTTTGCCTTTGTTATGTATATGTAGTATTTTAAATTTACTATTAAAACGATGGTTCTCACTTAACAGATATGAGGCGTAATTAGAATTATGTTTAGACAGAAAACTTCTTTCGTGTTCTTTAATTATTGCCTTGAAAGATCTGCCTGTTTGTCCTATATAAGTTTTCGGACACGACCCACAATATAGTTGATATATCGCTTGATTTATCTTTTTTGTTGCTTTTTGCTTTGCAATTTTTGATATAGTTTCCAACGCTGTTATTTCTTTTAAAGGCAACTTTTGCATTATTTTTGTATACAAATTTTTCAATCCTTTCCGACGGTTTACCAAAATATGATATTAATTTGAATGAATGAATTTGAATGGTATTTTTCATTCTTTTGTGGATATATTTCAAAGACAGCCTTTTTATAGAGTTTTCCTTTTAAAATGTTATCTATTGTTCTCTCTGAATATCCGTTGTTTGGCGTAATTTGTTTGATGGTGTTTAGTTCCTTATTAAAATCTGCATCTGATAAAGGAATATTGACCAGTGTGTATACAAGGTTATGATAAGCTGCTATTTTATGTTGTTGTGCATGTAATGATGTGTCGTGTATTGTTGTATCTGTTTCAGAGGGTTTGTGGAATATCTTGACACTATGTTTGTTTGAGATCTGTGAAATGGTTAGATCCAGGACGTTTAAAGTGTTGTTTTCTTCTAATTCAACTGTAAATTTTTAATTTTTCTGGACTGAATTAATATATTCTAGAAATACACTTAATTGTCTGTTGGTGCCCACAAAGCATGCCAAAATGTCGTCCACATTTCTATACTAATATACTCAATCCACTTTGGTGGATTATCGCTTCATTGTTGTCCATAATTATTTCCGTGAGTAAGGGTTTAATGGGCTGCCTATTATCAAACCCTCTTTACTATATTGGAAAAGGTGTTGTTAAATGAAAAGTAGTTTTGGGACATGATAGTGTTAAAAATTCATTCGATTTAGTCGATAAAATAAAATACATTACAGTCCCAACTAAGGTCAGCATTCCGCCTCAAGACACAATAACATTAGTAGAAAAATTATTAATCAAGAATAATATCAACCCTGTAATTAGCATGGAAATCAAAAATTTGCTAATTGTTTGCATGACCCAAAACTAATTTTCATTTAACAACACCTTTTACAATAATGATATTTTTATAATGAGCAGCCCATTAAGTGCCTTAGTCGCGGATTAATATCATATCTTGATAAATAGTCAGAAAAAATTGAAAAATTAATATACAAAAATAATGCAAAAGAGATAATGCTGCGCAAGGATGACACGCAAAATCGTGAAGCGTTCCATATTTTTTGATATGGGCACAAAGCCTGTAACTGCAGAAAATCATGAATCTGGAGAGTATAGTTCTCAAATAAAAACTTGCCCAAACTGGAAATATGCACAAGATGTGCTGAAGATTACTGATGTTGATTGGTATCATACAGTGTTTGACAGAAAATGCAGGTGTTATCAAAGAGAAATAGAAAAGGCAAAAGAAAAAATGAAATATGAATAGTAATTATGAGGAGTGAATGAAGAATTGTGTGTATCCTTGAATGTAGCTGGTTTAAATAGTAAAATGAAGGAAATGATGAATTTGTTTTATGACTGGAATCCTATGGTTGGTTGTTTGACTGGAACCCACATCACGGAGGCGATACAGGATAGTGATATTTCAATACCGGGTTATAGACATTTTGTATGCCACTCAAATAGTCGTCACACAGGAGGTATCATAATCTATATCAGGGATGGCGTACCTGTGGATTTCGTCAGATGTGAGAAGAATTCAAAAAACTTTTGGGCTCTATTTGTGAAAATAAAAATTCTAAATAATGACACGTTATTTGGAGGTATATATCGGTCACTAAATGGTAATATTGATGAATTTTAGGTTTTTGGGAAGATGTGGTCAATGATCCGGTTAAACTTCAAACACATCCGTAATCACCGGAGATTTTAAGATATGTTTAATTTTTCGCAACTTTCTGATCATGAAATCATTGGATTTATCCTTAAATGCGAAACAAATGTGAAAAGGCATAAGTATACACTGATAAGAAATTTTAGCCCTGAAAATATGGATCGAATTAGAACAGAATTAATTGGAAGAAACTGGAACTACACGTCAACAAATGTGGAGCACCTCTATGAACATTTTATGAACAACATGCATGAGACAGTTAATGCCTTGGCACCCTTAAAAACGATTGATATTGACGCAACACCGTGGATTACAAATTCCATTAAGCTTACCCCAAAGGAGAGGGAAATGGCCTACAAGAAGTTCAAATTAATCAGAAACGCCACTGACTGGAATGATTATAAGGGGAAACGCAATAAGGTTGTAATGGTGATTAGAAACGAAAAAAAGGCATTTTATGAACAGAATATTGATCGTAATAGAGGTACTAGCAAGAAAATGTGGCGAATATTAAAGAAATTGATGGGGAGTGGCAGAAAGTCCGACGTGTTTGAGGATATTGTTTTCCGAAGAAGTGTTGAAACGTTAGAAGAGAATTTTAACAATTTTTATGCTGAAAGTATTCGGGAGATAGCTGGAACCATTCCAAATCAGATTCAAACATTTGACAGTACCGTTGACATCCATTCAAGTGAAGTAAGTTTGGATCGATTTGATTTATTAACATTATCTCAATTGAGAAATATTGTAATGAATTTAAAAAATAAGTCCACATCTGATGATATATGTAATATAAAATTTTAAAAGAGCGTATTTCAGCAGTTGGGTTATCCATTACTGCATTTAATCAATACGTCGTCTAGTGGACGAGTTCCAAGGAATGCGAAAGTGAGCATCATTGTTCCAATACCGAAGGTTGAAAACCCTGTATTAGCAGAGAATTTTAGGCCAATCAATCTATTGCCGATTGCTGACAAAATATTGGAAATAGTGGTGTGTAGACCGTTGCGTAGATACTTTGAAAAGCAAAATTACATTTATATGGGACAATCGGGATTTTGTGGGGATCTTTGTACGAAATGGCGCCAAGATATTGGTGACGATAATGTTATGGTTAGTGTATTTGTTGACCTGAGACGTGCATTTGAAACTATAAACAGAGAAAATCTGATTGTGAAGCTACAATGTTACGGAGTGAAATCTTGTATTATAAAATGACTTAAACATTATTTGGATGACAGCTTTCATCGAACAAAAGTAAATGGTGCTATATCAGGAATTCTAGAAAATGATATTGGTATTCCACAAGGGAGCGTATTAGGTCCTTTTTTGTTTCTTATATACATCAATGATCTGTATAAAATTTGTAAAAAATTAGACTTAAATTTGTTTGCAGACGATACGCTCCTTTCAATAACGGGACAAAATTATGACCAAATGGTGAAAGATCTTAATTTAGAACTCTCTATATTAGATAACTGGCTATGTGTGAATAAATTAAAATTAATTTCTGAAAAAACAAAATATATGATTCTGGGAAAGAGGGGTATTTGCAAATAGTTTATTGATGACAATTATAATATTTACATTGGGAAGAATAACATCGAAAGCGTAGACCAAATTAAATCTTTAGGTGTAATTCTTGATTCTCAATTGAAGTTATGTGCTCATGTAAATACCATGAGTAAAAAAATAGGTAAAAAAAGGGTTCTATCGTAGAATATCACATAACTTAAGTAATTGGTCAACATTGTTAATATAAAATACCATAATTAATCCCCATTTTAGTTGTTGTAGCTCTTTGTTGTTAGGTTGTAATAAAAATGAAATAAATAGATTATAAGTTTTACAAAATAAGGCAATGCGAATTATTTTACATTGTGATAGGTGGATTTGATGTAGTGGATTTGTGGACCAGTGGATTTGATGTTGCGCTCTTTGGGCTGGTGCTCCGTGTGGTAGAGTATTGAGATGGTCAATATTCTTATGATTTTTAAAATTAAAAATAACTTAATGCCTGCATATCTTGGAAGGTACTTAATAGCGCGATCCAAAAAACACCAATGTAACATTCGCTCAAGGCAGGATCTCCATATAAATTTTGAACGTAATACCTATAAGCAGAAATCGCTTTTTGGGAATGGTATTCGGCTGTTCAATGGTCTGCCAGCAGAGCTAAAAATTATAGAGAGTTTGGGAATGTTTGTAGATAGAATCCGTAAACATTATTTGGCAAAATAGGTTAGTTTGTTGTTAAAAATAGGTAGGCATGTTTGATTTTGTATAGACTAGTGTGTATATATTGGATTTTTATTATTATAGAACAGATCATATTTGGATATATTTGTATTATGCATAGACATGTATAAATATAAATGAGTTACAGATTGTATGTAGTAGCCAAGTGCTAAATAAAGAATATTATTATTATCCTCGTACTGAACTCAGCATCTCAGCCTAAGCTGGTCTATATTACAATGCCAAAATGAGAAAGCAATTCAACTCCTCTCACTTAGCATAAAATTTTACGAACAATGTGGGACGTCTGCAAGAGCACTGCACGTTGTCCCACTATGGCAATCGATTTTGGGATACCAAGGTTCTTCAAATTTTTTGAAAAGTTCTTACTTATTAGGCCTTCGGCGGATATAACGAAAGGCACTATCTCTACCTTATGCAGTTTCCACTGGTTTTTCAAATCGTACGCAAGGTTTTCATACTTAGTGGTTTTCTCCAACTCGGTTTTCCTGATATTATGAGAAAGTGGCACTGCGATGTCAATTATAAAAGCCCTTTTCTCCTTTTTACTAATCAGAACAATGTCTGGTCTATTATAATCGACCGTTCGATCTGTTGTGATTGGTCTGTCCCAGTATAGGATTGAATCAGATGATTCCAATACGGGAGAAGGTGAGTACTTATAATATGGAGCAGGTGCGTTATCTAATAGCGAATACTTTAATGCAATTTGCTGATGTATAATTTTCGCCAGCTGATTATGTCCTCCTAAATAAGCATTAGGGGCTAGAACTGCATACCCACCGATAAGGTGTGCAATCGTTTCCCCCACTATACCGCACTTCCTACATCGGTCGACAACATCCATGTGTAGTATATGCTTTTCATAGTTCCGTGTTCTTACTACCTTATCTTGAATAGATGTCGCAAAACCTTCTGTTTCTGGGTACAAAAGCCCATCGGTCAGCCATTTTAGAGACAATGGTCCATCAATGGTATCATCCTCGAGTAACTTTGGATACCGTCCATGCAGTGTCTGTTGTTTCCATTCACGGACACAATCCGTAAGTGTTGTTCTACCATCAACACGATTCAATTTATCTAGGTTCAACGGGGTGAAACCCCGGTCCTCCTTAGCAACCAACTTCATTAGCGTGCTGCTTGAATTAATGAAGCGTTCTCTCATCTTACTCTCCTGGTTCAGACAAAGGTTCTTAATGTTCACGAGGCATCTGCCTCCCAACTTTCTTGGAATGTACAGTCGCTTCATAGATGAATTTGGATGCAGATATCGGAATTTTGTCAATGTTCGACGTGTTAATCTATCCAGTCCATCAAGGTCTGTTTCTGACCATTTAACAATACCAAAGGAATAGATCAGAGTTGGCACTGCCCATCCATTGATCGCTCTAATCAGGTTTCCACTGTTCAGTTTGGTATTTAAAAGTTTTGTAAGCCTCTTTTCGTACATAGTAGAAAAGTCTTTCTGTAACTGGCTATGGTTAAATTTCTCGTTTTGAGGTATACCTAAATATTTATAGGATTCTTCTGGTGCCAGTTGTTGTATGTTACAGTGTGTTGAATGTTGATTGTTGACTATTCCTTTTTGAATGGTAATGGTAGAGCATTTATCAAGTCCGAATGACATCTTGATATCCCTACTAAATTCTTCGACCATTTTTATTAAGGAGTTTAGTTTTTCTCTAGTTTCTCCATAGAGTTTAAGGTCATCCATATATAGTAGGTGCGAGAGCTTTCGTGGATTCCTCATGTTTAGTTTATATCCTATATTACTGTTGTTCAGTAATGTAGACATAGGGTTTAGGGCTAGACAAAACCAAACTGGAGAAAGGGAATCTCCCTGAAAAATTCCTCTCTCGATATTCGCAGTTGTAACGCATTGTTGATCGATAAAGAGATTTGTTTTCCATTTCCCCATCAGGCACCTTAAGGAGTTAATGATGGGAGGGCTTATTTTATAAATCTTCAGGACTTCTAGTTACCAATCGTGTGGAACACTATCGAAGGCTTTCCTGTAGTCTATATAGCAGATGTTTAGGTTGCGTTTTCTTTTCCGCGCTTGTTCGAGAACTATAGCATCGATCGTTAGCTGTTCCTTGCATCCCATACTTGCTCTTATACATCCTTTCTGCTTTTCTTCAAAAATATTGTTTTCATCACAATGTTTGTAAATTTTTTCATTGATTAGGGCTGTCAACAATTTATAAAATACTGACAGACACGTGATGGGTCTGTAGTTATTGGGTTGCTTAGCATCACCCTTTTTGTACAGAAGATATGTATTGCCTTCCATTAAAAAATTCGGGAAAGTATCAGGATTTATCATTACCTCTTTAAATGCACTAGCAAGTGGGCGGTGGGCCGCCGTAAAGTTTTTAATCCAGAAGTTATGTAGTCCATCTGGTCCAGGAGCTTTCCAGTTATGAGTTTTCTTGACGGCGGTGCAAATGTCAGTCGCCGTGAAATCGTTAAACTCCATTTCTGGGAGAGCAGTTGTGTGCTGTTCAATTGTTTTAATCCAAGGTGCCGCTTTTTCATAGTCATCTGATCTTTTCCAAACCGATTGCCAATATTCTGCAAAGGAGGACATGTCCACATTCTCAAGTTCTGACCTGCTACTGCCTTGTTCGAGCTCTCTATAAAATTTCTTTTGACTATTTATGAATTCTGAATTTTGGTGCTTTCGTTTTTTTAGCTGGTTATATCTTGCTAGCCTAGCCCCTTATTACTATTATTATTATTATTATTATTATATTCTGCTCATCCTTACTGTAGAATCTCAGCTCATGCTGGCCGGTATTCCAATGCCAAGATGAAAAAGCAATTCAGCTCCTCTCACCCTAGCATAATATCTTACGAACAATGTGACACGTCTGCAAGAGCACGGCACGCTGTCCCACTATGGCAATCGATCTCGAGATCCCGAGGCTCTCGAGGTTCTTTGAAAATCTCTTACTTATCAGGCCTTCGGCGGATATAACAAAGGGCACTACATCTACCTTACTCAGTTTCCACTGGTTCTTCAAGTCGTATGCCAGATTTTCATACTTTGTGGATTTTTCTATCTCAGTTTTTCTAATGTTGTGAGATAGTGGCACTGCGATGTCAATTATAAAAGCCCTCTTGTCCTTTTTGTTGATTAGAACAATATCCGGCCTGTTATAATCAACCGTTCGATCAGTAGTGATTGGTCTGTCCCAGTAAAGAATGGTATCAGATGATTCAAGTACAGGAGAAGGCGAGTACTTATAATATGGAGGAGGTGCATTTTCTATTAGCGAGTATTTTTTTGCAATTTGTTGATGTATAATTTTTGCCAGCTGATTATGCCGTCCTAAATAAGCATTAGGAGCAAGGGCCGGGCAACCGCCAATAAGGTGCTCAATTGTTTCCCCCAAAGTACCGCATTTCCTGCACTTATCGACTACGTCCAAATGCAGTATGTGCTTTTCATAGTTTTTTGTTCTTGTTACCCTATCTTGAATAGATATCGCGAAACCTTCTGTTTCTGGGTACAAGAGTCCATCGGTCAGCCACTTCAGAGACAATTGTTCGTCAATGGTGTCATCTTCGAGTGACTTAGGAAACCTTCCGTGCAATGTTTGTCCTTTCCATTCTCGAACACAGTCCGTGAGCGTTGTTCTGCTATCAATACGATTCCGTTTATTTAGGTTCAGTGGGGTGAAACCCCGATCCTCATTTGCAACCAATTTCATCAACGTACTGTTTGAATCAAGGAAGTGTTTTCTCATTCTATTTTCTTGATTGAGACAGAGATTTTTTACGTTTACAAGGCCTCTGCCCCCCAACTTTCTTGGGATATATAGTATTTTCGTAGATGAGTTTGGATGCAGGCATCGGAACTTTGTCAATGTTCGGCGCGTCAACCTATCGAGTTCATCAAGGTCAGTTTCTGACCATTTAACTATGCCAAAAGAATATGTCAGAGTTGGCACCGCCCAACCGTTGATCGCTCTAATGAGGTTTCCTCCGTTCAGTTTGGTGTTTAAAAGTTTTGCAAGTCTCTTTTGGTATAGACTGGAAAAGTCCTTCTTTAACTGGTTATGATCAAGTTTATGCTTTTGGGGTATTCCTAAATATTTGTAGGACTCTTCTGGTTCTAGTTGTTGTATGTTACGAAGTGTTGAATGTTGACTCTGAACCTTTCCCTTCTGTATACTAATGGTAGAGCATTTGTCCAGTCCGAATGACATTCTGATATCCCTACTGAATGTTTCAACTGTTTTTATCAATGAGTTTAATTTTTCTCTGGTTTCTCCATATAATTTAAGGTCATCCATATATAGTAGATGAGAGAGCTTTCTTGGATTCCTCATGTTAAGTTTATATCCAATATTGCTGTTGTTGAGTAGGGTGGACAAAGGATTCAATGCTAAACAGAACCAAATTGGAGAAAGGGAATCTCCCTGAAAAATTCCCCTCTCGATATTTGTAGCAGCAATGCATTGTTGGCCGACAAAAAGATTCGTTTTCCACTTCCCCATCAGGCACTTTAAAGAATTAATAATCTGGGGGCTAATTTTATAGAAATTCAGAACCTCAACCAGCCAATCGTGAGGGACACTATCGAATGCTTTCTTGTAGTCTATATAGCAGATATTTAAGTTGCGTTTTCTTTTTCGCGCTTGCTCAAGAACTACAGCATCGATCGTCAATTGTTCCTTGCAGCCCATACTTGCTCTTATACATCCTTTCTGTTCTTCTTCAAAAATGTTGTTTTTATCACAATGTTGGTAGATTTTTTCATTGAGTAGGGCTGTGAACAGTTTATATAACACTGACAGACATGTGATTGGTCTGTAGTTATTGGGTTGCTTAACGTCCCCTTTTTTGAACAGTAGGTATGTATTGCCCTCCATTAGAAAGTCAGGGAAAGTGTCTGGATTTATTAAAACCTCTTTAAATGCATTTGCAAGTACGGGATAGGCGGCTGTAAAGCTTTTAATCCAGAAGTTATGCAATCCATCTGGTCCAGGCGCCTTCCAGTTGTGAGTCTTCCTGACAGCAGTGCAAATGTCAATGTCTGTGAAATCGTTAGACTCCATATTTAGGAGAGCATTTGTCTGTTCTTGAATGGTTTTAACCCAAGGAGCTAATTTTTCGTAGCCGTCTGATTTTTTCCAAACCGATCTCCAATATTCCGCAAAGGAAGACACATCGATATTCGTAAGTTCTGACTTGCTGTTACCTTCTGCTTCGAGTTCTCTATAAAATTTCTTTTGGCTGTTTGCAAATACTGAATTTTGATGTTTTCGCTTTTCTAGTTCATTATATCTTGCTAGCCTGGCTCCTTTCGATTTAGCTTTTTGCCTAAACCGATCTTTTAGATCCAACAATTTTTCTGTCAGGTTTGAATCATCGAAGTCAATGCCAGATTTATTGGCAATTATTTTTGCTTTTCTCGCTACTTTATTTGACTGATTACCAGAAAGATACTCTGAGATAATGTCAACTTTCCTTCGGAACTCATTGATATTGTTTTCAAGGCGCGTTTTCCAGACAGGTGTATTTTTCTGGATACTACGACCAGCCGCATTATGGGTGTAAGTCTTTTGACCTGAAATTTCGATGACAGTCACTGCTGCACAATATAATGCAAGATGTATATCGCTTAAATCTGTCATCCCAGATAGATGTGATTCCAAAACTCTATTAATCTGCATTAGAGTAATACGTGATTTTGCAATATTACGCAGTACTGGAATTTTTGGTCTATTCAATGGGTTTGAGCCAGTAAAACTGGTCAAATTGCTGTAAAACTTCTCTCGTATGTTAGAAAAGTTACGTTGCGAGATTGATTCTTCATTTTTAGACGATGATGCTTCTGGTGATACATTTTGAGTTTGTTCTACTTGTTTCTCCTCTGTATTCGAGTTAAGAACGTCTATAGTATCTTCTTTATGTTGTTGATATGTAATGTTTTGATGTAGTTCATTACCGATTTCTCTCTTGATGTTCATTAATTCCGATTCGGTTAGATAGTTTTTCCTTAGAATTACATTTTTACGGTCGGCTAAGTTTTGTTCCGACAGCTGAGTTTCAGGGAACCTCTTTTTATATTCTTGGTGGAGTGCATGCCTCCATCCAGGGAGCGGATTATCTCCGCACTGGTTTACGTAGTAATAGGCACGCATTACATCAATATTCATTTCGCGTGTCCATCTGATACGTGGAGTGCGTTCGGTCCTAGTGACAGCCTTCCTTATTAGGGGCGAGCCAGCAAGTACCGGGGTATTTTGATCTTCTACTCCATTATTAATTTCCGCTCTCTGTTGATTTTGTAGTAAAGTCTTCGGTGTTGCTAGACTTAGATGATCTAATTGTTGTTCGAGTGCCTCTTTCATTGCCATTCTTGTGGTGCCATAGAGTTGGGAACCGCCACTCGCTCCAGATTCACCAACCCCGGACAAATCCTCCCGACGGTTCCGAAGGGTTCTTGTCCGCAAAACCCTACCGCCTTGTATAATATTATGTATTTTATTCGCCATAAATATATTTGGGTTCAAGGGAAAAACGGTCACCCAAGGCAGAGCCCCGATTTACCATGGGAAAGCTATTTACTACCGGAGGGCGCTTGGTATCCGGAGACATCGTTAGAGACACTTTAACCCTGTGCCATTCAGCTCCTCGGCACGATGGATTTCCACCTTAAGCTTGGGGATTTTTTTTTCAGAGGTTTACTCCTCTCAGCTCGGGAAGGTGGTGGCGCCACTCACCAAGCGGACTAACCGCCCCCTGCCTTCTTTATTACTATTATTATTATTCTGCTCATCCTTACTGTAGAATCTCAGCTCATGCTGGCCGGTATTCCAATGCCAAGATGAAAAAGCAATTCAGCTCCTCTCACCCTAGCATAATATTATTATTATTATTATTATTCTGCTCATCCTTACTGTAGAATCTCAGCTCATGCGGCCGGTATTCCAATGCCAAGATGAAAAAGCAATTCAGCTCCTCTCACCCTAGCATAATATCTTACGAACAATGTGACACGTCTGCAAGAGCACGGCACGCTGTCCCACTATGGCAATCGATCTCGAGATCCCGAGGCTCTCGAGGTTCTTTGAAAATCTCTTACTTATCAGGCCTTCGGCGGATATAACGAAGGGCACTACATCTACCTTACTCAGTTTCCACTGGTTCTTCAAGTCGTATGCCAGATTTTCATACTTTGTGGATTTTTCTATCTCAGTTTTTCTAATGTTGTGAGATAGTGGCACTGCGATGTCAATTATAAAAGCCATCTTGTCCTTTTTGTTGATTAGAACAATATCGGGCCTGTTATAATCAACCGTTCGATCAGTAGTGATTGGTCTGTCCCAGTAAAGAATGGTATCGGATGATTCAAGTACAGGAGAAGGCGAGTACTTATAATATGGAGGAGGTGCATTTTCTAATAGCGAGTATTTTTTTGCAATTTGTTGATGTATAATTTTTGCCAGCTGATTATGCCGTCCTAAATAAGCATTAGGAGCAAGGGCCGGGCAACCGCCAATAAGGTGCTCAATTGTTTCCCCCAAAGTACCGCATTTCCTGCACTTATCGACTACGTCCAAATGCAGTATGTGCTTTTCATAGTTTTTTGTTCTTGTTACCCTATCTTGAATAGATATCGCGAAACCTTCTGTTTCTGGGTACAAGAGTCCATCGGTCAGCCACTTCAGAGACAATTGTTCGTCAATGGTGTCATCTTCGAGTGACTTAGGAAACCTTCCGTGCAATGTTTGTCCTTTCCATTCTCGAACACAGTCCGTGAGTGTTGTTCTGCCATCAATACGATTTTGTTTATTTAGGTTCAGTGGGGTGAAACCCCGATCCTCATTTGCAACCAATTTCATTAACGTACTGTTTGAATCAAGGAAGTGTTTTCTCATTCTATTTTCTTGATTGAGACAGAGATTTTTTACGTTTACAAGGCCTCTACCCCCCAACTTTCTTGGGATGTATAGTCTTTTCGTAGATGAGTTTGGATGCAGGCATCGGAACTTTGTCAATGTTCGGCGCGTCAACCTATCGAGTTCATCAAGGTCAGTTTCTGACCATTTAACTATGCCAAAAGAATATGTCAGAGTTGGCACCGCCCAACCGTCGATCGCTCTAATGAGGTTTCCTCCGTTCAGTTTGGTGTTTAAAAGTTTTGTAAGTCTCTTTTGGTATAGAGTTATTATTATTATTATTATTATTATTATTATTATTATTATTATTATTATTATTATTATTATTATTATTATTATTATTATTATTATTATTATTATTATTATAAATCAGGAATATATCAACTGTATTGTGGGCCGATTTTTCAATAAAATAATTATAAAACACGAAATAAGTTTTCTGTCATAAACATAATTCTAATTACACCTCATTGCACATATCTGTTAAATGAGAATTTCAGAATGTTATTTTATTGTAGCAACTTTTTGTATTTATACCTATTTTAACATCAAAAATAGCCTGTTCTGAGGAAGCTACAGTGTTAGCGAAACGAGTCAAATAGTAATAATCAGGGCGTTGGGGCGCCGCTCCTCCAGCATTTATCGCACTAAACAATTTTTCATGGAGACAAAACAACCATATTTTATTTCCGTTCAGTTTCTTTCCTTTAATTTATTTTCCTGGTGCACCTCCTGTATAGGGTTTCAATAGCACGAAAAAGAAGGGGAAAGCAAAAAAAATCTTCAGCAGCACTATTTTCTTCTATGCCCTCCCACTTTAAAAACCCACGAGCCGCCACTGATAAGAATAAAGTGGAAATCTCGACAAAAAGTCTTTCGTTTTAGATGTATAATGAATTTCCATCAAGTAGAAACCAACACAATCCAAAAATTCGAGAATACTATGGTTTCTTGATTAATTATACCTACGTATCAGGCTGGACTTTTTAAAAAGTAAAAGTTGAACGTAATTATCATACTAAATTTTAACTATTATATTTTAATACTTGTTTTCTTGGAATAAATGCCTTCAGTTACAAGGATAAAACAAGAGATCTCCCTTTACAATTATAGTAATTAATCAGAGATACTTTTTGATAGCAATAAAACATTTGATTCTCCGGAAAGTTCTTGGTAATTTTTCATTAGTTGCTCCTTTGACGCTCGTAAACAAAAATCTACTTATATATTATTAATTCCTATTGTATTTACAAGTTGACTCAAATTGAAAATATCGGTCGAAAATTTAGCTACATTATGCTTTTTTATTTCAAAAAGAGTAAGAACGGCGTCCCAATAAAAAACAAGATTTGTGCTATTTACGGAGAGGATTCTGTTGGGGGACCACGGCGCAATAGTGATTTAGTCGGTTGAGAGGAGGAGATTTTGACCTAGAAAACAGGCATCGTTCTGTGAGTACAACAAGCATTAATGTCAAGGAAATAAAGACTATAATAGCCGAAGATCTACGCACCTCGGTCTATAAAATAGCAGATAAGTGAAATGTCAAATTAACCGTTTTTGACCATCTGAAAAAAAAATTGTAGGTCTGTCGATAGGATGTCTGGGTCCCTCATAAACTTAGCGAGCAGAATCTGCTGGACGGAATTTCCTCCTGCAATCTTTTGCAGAAAAAAAAATTGAGGCTTCATTTATTAATGGGCTTGTGACTAAATGGTTTTTTAATTTTTTTGTTTTTAAATGTACTTTTCAGAAAAAATACAAATACATTTTTATATGTCAATTTTGCATTAATATTTGCATATTTTGCACATAATGCCACGCACTTTTCTCTCTATTATTTTTTTCATCAAATTTATTTTATTTTTTAAATTTTTTCCCAATCATTTATTTTTTCTGTCATAAAACTTTGTTTCAATAATAAAATAAATCCAAATAAATAGTTCTATTATATTTTATACTTAATTTATAATTTAAAATATAAATCTAAATATAAAAAAATTGATTGTTAATCATATTAACCGTGAAATCCTTATCATTAATCATGAGATTAGATTATAAGTTAAGTATAAAATATCATAGAACTATACTAACAAAGTTTTTATAATAGAAAAAATAAACGAATGGGAAAAATAAGATTTTTTTTCAATGCAAAAAAAAATAGAAAGACAAGTGGGCCCACTCTGGGATGCGCGGCATTATCTGCAGAATAAATCGAAGCTTTTTTAGGAAAAAAAATTGCGAAAAATTTGACATCTGAAAGTTATTTGTATTTTTTTGTGAAAACTGCATTCAAAAACGCAAAATTAAAAAAATGTTCCCATTTGGGTATTTGAAAAAAAAAAGAACCATTTTATTGAAAAATTCGTACATTTTTTTCGGTTGGGTAAAATATTTAGAAAAAAATCCGAGAAACGTTTTTAGTGGGGTAGAAAAAGATAAAATTTTCCAACCAAATCGAAAGGCGTTGGGTTCAAATGTGATCGATTTGATATGGAATGACCTATGTACATAAAAGTTTACACCAAACTATTCATTTACTCATTAATAATATTGAAACGAAATTAGAATTAAGAAAAGAAATTGATTACTTCAGAAACATAGAACGATTGAATCTACGAAATGAGGCAAAAAAAAAAAATTTTTAGCTACGAAAATGATAGACCCAACCTGCAGTTAGGATAGCACAATGCTAGTTGATTAAATGCCTACCACATAATAACCCCAACGTTTTTAATAGAATACTAAATACTATAGAACTGCTTTAAAATACCGTCCGGGAATGCCTGGTAAAATTTCATTACAGGGAACATGTGTTATTCATAACTTGTACTGCACATGGCGGTCCGGGCTTGGGATCCTCAAAATTGTAAATAACGAAAATTACAGCAATATTTTTCAGGTCCATTAATGTTCGTTCCAGAAAAGTTAATTGGCATTATTTATCCAGCTATATCCAAATAAAAATAAATTTCTTAAAATATGTTTTTAATTTATTCTTCTTCAAAATTTTATTTTACCTTTCAGAAAATAATTTGTTCTTCTACTTGTATAGAAAGTAATAAATTACACAGGCCGAAAAAATAAAACATATAGGAGGTCCCCGAAACAAAGGAAATTTTAAAGTATAGTGTCTAGCAATACTCTCACTAACATTAAATTATCAAACGTACGAACAGTATTTAATCTACTCACATTGATAATATTTTCTTCTCAGCAACCATTTAACTTTTTTGTTGTTGTTTATTTCTGTTGTTTGTTCAATTAAAAAAGTTAGTAAACAAAATCTGAAAGATGTCAGTATTATAATTGTGGCGAGTGGACAGTGAAAAAGTTTTGAAAACCTATATCTGAATTTTTCCAAAATGCGTATTTCGCTTACTGTAACTTAACTGTAAAAAATCAAAGGCGTTGATAAACCATGGATTCCAAATAGTGTTTGCAGAATGTGTAGTGAATATTTAAGGTAATAGATGAATGGTAAAATAAGTCAATTGAAGTTTGGTGCGCCTAGGATTTGGAGGGAAACAAAAAATCACTACGATAACTGTTATTTTTACTTAGTTAAGGGACATTAACCGAAAAAAAATGACTTATCCCGATCTGGTATCTGCTAAAAGACCTGTTTCTCATTTAGAAGACGTCCCTGTCCAACTTTTCGTGGCCTGTCTGATCTTTCAAATATAGATTGTAGTACATCCGAAGATTGGCAAGCTTATACTAGCGAAGAAAGTGATAATTTTGAAACTACGTCGTCAAAACCCCTCAATTTTACTCAAGACGCTAGTGGGTTTATCAGAAACCTCGACCTTTCAAACGAAAGATCAGAACTGTTAGCATCCAGACTCAAAGAGAGGAATTTACTTTCTCCAGGTACTAAAATTACATGTTATCGTACTGGAGAAAAATAACTGCTTCCGTTTTTTTTGCTCAAAAAATGATGTTTTTTGTAATAGTATCGGTTGTCTTTTCTCAAAAATGGGTTTTTTGAAATACCAGCCAAATAAATGGAGACTTTTTATAGACACTTTCAAGTGAAGTTTGAAATGTGTTTTGCTACATAATGGCATAAGCACTGTGCGGTTTCAATTGCTCATTTCACTAAATTAAAGGAGTAGTATGAAACCAGATCTCTTATATATCTCCATATCTCACGTATTGGCAAAACTGAAGTACCATGATCATAAGTGGGCCATATGCGTTGATTTAAAATTGGTAAACTTTTTATTGGGTCAACAAAGCGGCTACACGAAATTTCCATGTTTTCTGTGTTTGTGGGATAGCAGAACTAAAAGCGAGCATTGGATTAAAACAAACTGGCCTGAAAAAAAAAGACTTGATAGTTGGGAAACAAAATATCATCAATATAGCGTTAGTTACTAGAGAGAAAATAATTTTGCATTTTTACATAAAATTGGGACTAATGAAACAATATGTTAAAGCACTGGTTAAAAATGGTTCCTGTTATAATTATATATCGAGGCGAATACCCCCGGTGATGATTATACCTTTTGTCAGGTAGTCTAAAAGCACTGCATCACGAAAATCCAAGAAAACCGTTGTCATTACTTTTCCTGCAGAAGAAACGGTCTTCGCTTTTCTTGGCCCACTCTCACATACTCCCACTCACAGTTTGGACTACTGATCCGTCTCTGACATATAATGGTGAATCCATGTTTGATCGTCGTTTTGATAAAACGTCAAAGAAATTTAACAAAATCACTTTTAAATAAATTTAAACATTTTTCGAATGCAGTAGGTTCTCGTACTTTCAGTCGACGACATTAGGGATATTTGTGGTGATGTGGTCGGTCTCTACAGTTTTTTAACGCCATTCTTTGGCGTTTTCATTTCATTATCATCGTTCGATAGATGCACGGTCACGTTTAAATTCAGCACCCTACATTTTGCCGCCGTAAATGAAGGGCCATTTCCATTAAAGTCAAATCTGACTCTTTGTATATGTTCATCAGAGTTAAACTCACTAAAATAAAGTACTTTCTAACAGCCTAACTTTGCCATTTTTTCAGAAAATATCAAAACTTGTTTACTTTACAACTTTACAAGCAACTAAAGGCCGATCCCTGCAACTTCTCACACCCACGTCACTCACTTCCGATGCCATCTAACGAATGATACTTGATAAATATCACAGTCATTTTTTAATATTTTTACCATCTCTGCGACAGGCCAAGAACTGTTGGAACTACTCTCGTATATGTGCTAGTTTTATTTTTGTATAGTTTTAAATGTCTAGAGCAAACCTTTAACTTTATTGTTAGAGAATGAATTTGAAAGATGAATTATTGATCAACAAGGAGGACGTTTCTATTTCTAGATATCCCCAAGCTATCAGAAACCAATACTAACAGAAATCAGACTAATGTAGTGATTGAATGGTGAAATATATCAATAAACTGCTTTATTGGTGGATAGAGAGTAATTACTTACCATTACAATTAATAGCATTAATATAAATCAAGCTAATATAACGAAATATGATCAAGCGTGATTTACTAATACCCAAAATTGAAAGCGACTAGGCACTGAATGTCGAAGGCGTACAAACTACCTGAAGATGGATATCTAAGACTGGATTACAATAACTTGATCTATGACAGATGGATATTTAGAAGAATACCGTCCACTTGGCCATAACATAGGCAATAACAACATTGGAACGTGAAATGAGATTAAATGATCGTCAATGGTGACACTGTAGGTGAATAAGATGTCCGAAAAATAGTCATACAGCGATATGAAGAAAAACATCAACGTGAGTTTGATATATTGATATGTATAGTGGACCACTATATAGAAATATCTAATAAACATTTTACAGGGAATTGAAAGCTCTACAAAAAAGCTCTTTTACCAATTAACGATAAAATTTCTTTTTCAAAAGTTATTCCAGGTTAAAATTGAGTTCATGGTCAATTTCAAGATTTTTTTATTTTCACTACGAAATTATTGGTTAAAAGAAAAATAATCCTCACCACTAGGGTGTCTATAGTAATACAATTAGTGGCGGCTCATGAGGGAGGGCGTTGGGGCGCGGCCCCTTCAGCATTTATCACAGTAAACAATTTTTCAGAGCAAAACGCCATATTTTATTTCCGTTTAGTTTCTTTATTTTAACTCATTTTCCTGGTTCACCTCCTGTATAGGGTTTCAATAGCACGAAAAGTAAAAAGGAGGAAGGGGAAAGCAAAAAAAATATTCAGCAGCATTATTTTCTTCTACGCCCTACCACTTCAAAAATGTAGGTTGATTTCAGGCAATACGGCAGCGTAACATTACCTTGAATAATAGTGGATATGAAAGTATGTTCCTACCTTAACAAGATTGAAGATTGAGTTTTTAACTAAGGTACTGTTAGCCGCATGTTACCAGGGTATATTTTAAGAGACCCATCTTAACCTGATGCCATCGTCATTCAGATCACCCGACCATTCATCAGAGAGCATATCAAGAATGTGACGAATAAAGGGCTACGAACTTTACCTCAGTCTCCACGGGCTTTAGAGGCTCTATAATACGAAGAACAGGTAACTTGCGATACTAGATTTCAAGAAGAAATAAGCTACCTCATTTAGTCGATGTCCACACACATTATGTAGAAAGTTGGATAAGTTACAAAAATCCATTGCTTTTTACAACATTTTTTTCACAACATTGCTTTATATTAAATTCAAGGTTATCTTAAAGATCCTTGTTTTTATTTTTGTAATCGATATTTAATGTGTTCAAGATCACGCTTCCGGTTCTAAATTTCACATGCATTATCACCTTTTTTAAGTCTAGTTCAAAATTAGGGGAAGGACTCATTACACATTGGCTTAAAAAAATATTTTATATTCATTCACAATTAAAATGTACAAAATGTACAGTAGCAATAAATTATATTAATATTGCCAATTTCTATTTTTACGTTGACGCATTTATCATAGATTATGGAGGATTGAAAACTATCTAAATATAGGCTGCATCTACTCATCTATTGGAACTTTCGGTCTGAAACACTAAACTCAAAGTAATTTACCACTAAATACCAAGTCACGTTTTTAAACTTCTAGACGCACGTTTCGCTAACCATGTTAGCATCATTAGGATATGATTTAATATAGTTCTAAAACTAAACTATTTTTATTATTCCTACTCACTAAAATTGTAATATATTATAGTTCTCGAATTCACAAGTTCATTTCTTGAATCGAAAATTGCAAAAATATCATCCACATTAAGTAACTCGAAGAAAAAAGTAACTTCGCCTCGGTTTCTAATTTGCCTCTGAATAAGTTGGCTTACTTTGAATAACATTGCTGTTCCTTCTTGCTGTACATAAAATCTATTATTAAACTGAAAACAATTTTATTTCATACACATACTCTCGTTAAGGAGATGTATTTCCAATAACAATCTTGTTATTGAACAGATATATTTTGACGCTCAAGTGAAAATATACCAAATGTTTCCAAGATTGTCAAGTGTCTGCGAGAGAAGGATTATTTTTATTTAAAAGTAGATAAAGGAAATAAGGTTGTGGTCATGGACAAATCTGATTATTTTAATTGCAATAAAAAATTAATTCATAAGGATCTATATAAAAGATTAAATAAT
Organism: Cosmopolites sordidus; assembly: GCA_031761425.1. Taxonomy (NCBI): domain Eukaryota; kingdom Metazoa; phylum Arthropoda; class Insecta; order Coleoptera; family Curculionidae; genus Cosmopolites; species Cosmopolites sordidus. The sequence continues at coordinate 231,052 of JARFXV010000425.1, read as the reverse complement.
TGACATATAAACCCATTGACAAAAAAGGTTAATGAAGTTAGAGATGAAAAACAAACTACATATGTCAAATCCAAAAATGCCAACATTATATGCTTCAACAAAAATTCACAAACTAGGAAACACCCATAAGACCAATTGCATCTCCAATATTCAACTTGGCAAAACTGTTAGCAAAAGAATTTGAAAATTGACCATCTACTTGTTCTTCAAAATGCATAAAAAACCGCATTCGTGAGTTACTCAGAGTTATTCAAGTTAAACAATTTCAAAAACAAGATTGTTTTGGAGTACATCTCTCTAACGAGATTATGTATGAAAGAAAATTGTTTTCAGCTTAATAACAGGTTTTACTGTTCGTAAAACCTGAAGGAACGTTCGTAAAACCTGAAAAACAAGAAGGAACGGCAATGGGTAATCTTCTGTCACCGTTTTTAGCCAACTTATTCATGAGCAAATTTAAAACCGATGACAATAATTAAGTTAGTTACTTTCCATGGGTGTGGATAAGATATGTGGATGATGTTTTTTGCTATTTCCGATTCAAAAAATGAAAACTGAGATTTTGTGAAAGACTTAAATGGTAAATCTGAACAAATAGCATTCACGGATGAATTGGAGAACGATAGATTACCATTTTTGGATGTTTTAGTGATTAGGAACAATTTTCATTTAAACAAAGATAATTATAATAAAGAATTAAGATTAATTAAGGAGGTGTCCAAAGTGAATGGATATAATAAGCAATTAATTGTTTAAGCAATTATTGAAAGAATCTTATACTTTTAAAAAGGAACAGAATAAAAACAAATTCATGGTAATACCGTTTGATACCCAGTTAACACGACGACTAGACATAATTTGAAAAAAGTGGGCATTAAAGTAGTCACATATCATAAATTAAGGGTGTAATCCTTACTTTATAATGATAAGGGTATCCAAAGGATAAAGTATAATTATATTAATTTATTAAATTAGTTGTGAAGACTGTAATCGAAGAAGTATTGGGCAAAAAAAAGATCCATATTAACCAGATATAAAGAACATATTGCCCACCTTAGATATGAGAGAAATGAAAAATCTTGTGTTGCCCAACATGCACGCTAACATGATCATAATAAAGATATTAATTAATGTAACGCTTGGTTAACTTCACGATTCATGATTTTTACACGTTTCAATATTTACAGTTGTCATATAAATAGATCATAGTAGAGTTTTAGAATTAGATAGAATTAATAGACCATCACTTCCTTATGGTGGTAACATGGTTACGTACGAACGTACGTCGAGAAGATTAAAAAAGTGATTTGGTGTTTAGTGGTAAATCTGTTCGAGTTTAGTGTTTTACACCAAAAGTTCCACTAGATGAGTACATGCACCCTTAATATTAAATCATCACTTTGATTTCATGAATTTGTTTATTTAAAAATGTTTTAACTTAACTTTGAATGCAGATGACTATGTAGACCAGGGGTCTCCAAACTACGGATTCAGGCGAATTTAACAAGCGTATGCTCGGTTAGGGCGCCTACTCGGCGACTAGTTTAGAAATTATAGATAATGGCAGGAAAATTAAAACGGTTTTGGCCCTTGGAACTTTCTGGGAGTAATCAGTATGGCCCTAAGGCTAGAAAGTTTGGAGACCCCTGATCTAGACATTAGCCTATTAACACTGAGTAAGTACTAAAAACGAGCAGTGTCTTTGAAATATTATAATGTTACAAAACTTTACTAAACCCTAGTGCATTAATAGTACTAAATAAACTATATTATATTTCAAATTTTATATAATCATTTAAACTTAAGATTGGTTCAGAATAAAAACTATTATTTTTTTACAATAATTTTATTTGTATTTGTAGTTTTAATGATAAAATACTTGATTTTCTCTAATTCTCTCTTTAATCTAACTTTATTTTGACATTTTTGTTATTTACAATAATGATTTGTTCTTGTTTAATTCTATTAACAGGTTTATTTGCCATATGATCTTCTTCTGACATTTTTCTTTTAGCTGGAATTGATATTCTTTGGGTCTTTGAGATCCTTCTTTTTACTGTTTTACTTTGCCATTTGTTGACTTTAATTTGCTTTTCTTCTTTGCTTCTCTCTTGTGAAAAACACATATTGGGAAACTGTCCCTTTTTCTAGATGTCAGATGTCTTGTGGGTATATTCCCTTTTTATAATTGTATTTTTGTCATTGCAATTTCTTGAAGTTGCTTTAGTATATGTTCACATAGTGATTGTTGTACAAATAGAACAGAACTCTCTCTTTTATCATTTGTTAATTCCATATACGTTTTTTTTCAAATGTTATTTGAACAAATGAATGTACGATTATTCTTTTGTATTTACATATTTATTACTTAATTATAATTGATATATGATTAATTATAATTGATATGAAGCAGTAAAACAATTTAAAGCAGCTCCAAGAGTAAATGTCTCGTCGAATGATAAACCAATATAAATGTCAACAAGTCTTTCTACTATAATATTCAATAATAAGGCAAGATTTACATTTTCTTTTTCACTTTTTCCAGATGTAAGTAAAAATATTTATAATTCCTGTTTCCTTCCAAACATGGTGTATCATCAACATCAATTTTTTTTCTGGCGGTCTACATCCTATTTTGAAATAAAAAAAAGCAAAAAAAAATTTGTTTAAGTTCTGTTTCTTTTTATTACTTTGACTTGACACAAATTCCGTAAATTACACCAGTAGGACTTTTCCCTTATAGGTGATGTTAAAGAAAAGATCTATCATAATAATACTCCTGTGTGACTGCCAGATGAGTATCATTTGTAAGTAATATGTAAACATTAAAGAAAGAAGAACTTTGTGGCAAAAAACTTTATAAAGATTTTTTGTCAAAAAACAACTAATTTTGCAAATTTATTTCCATAAATTATATCATCAACATCAAAATTTTTTCTGGCGGTCTACATCCATTTTGAAACAAAAAAAAACAAAAAAAAATTGTTTAAGTCCTGTTTGTTTTTATTGCTTTGACTTGACACTTTGTAACTATTTTAATGATGATGAAAATTAGTTACCGAAATTCAGTAAATTACACCAGCAGGACTTTTTTCTTATAGGTTATGTTAAAGAAAGGTTTATCATAATAATTCTCAGTAGTTTGGGGAAGCAAAAAGACCAGTTGTCTAGAAGCCAAAGGACACCATTCATTTCACGTGTGACTGCCAGATGAGTATCATTTGTAAGTAATATGTAAACATTAAAGAAAGAAGAACTTTGGGACAAAAAACTTTATACAGTTTTTTGTCAAAAAGCAACTAATTTTGCATATTTATTTTCATAAATTATATTTAAATTTAATTACTGATTGATTTCTCCGTTACTTTGTGATAGTTCATTTTTAAATTGAATAAACCAAATATTTTACTTTGCTATGTATAATTTATTATACAAGGTGTCCAATATTGTTGTTCATTTTTGTAAGCATAATTAATAGAAGTCGATTTAAGGTATAATGATTTTATTATTATAACATTATAGTACTGTGTTTGGAAATTTCTTTAGCAAAAATAATGCTGTCGAGATGACGGCCTTCGCGGCACACGCATTCTTGAAGGCGTGATGGAAAATGTGCTATGACCCTGCCGCGCATATGTCTGGATGTCGAGTGGATCTCATGAATAATATTTTCCTTTAGTTGCAATATGGTACGTGGTTTATTTTAATAAACTTTGCTCTTGACATAACCCCATAAGAAAAAATCAAATGGAATTAAATCTGGACTTCTTGGGGGCCAATTTATGTCACCTCTACGGGATATCAGTTTTCTAGGGAATAATTCCTGTACAGCCTCCAAAGAATCACGTGAGGTATGACACGTAGCGCCGTCTTGCTGAAACCAACTCTCCTCATTATATCCTTCTAATTCTTGCAGTGATTCGTGGGAAAAACCTCGTATCATGTTACAATATCTAGCTGAATTGACATTAACCGCTTTAACTCTGGCATCTTTAAAGAAGTATGAGCCAATTATGCCTGTAGCTGACATTGCAGCCCATACAAGAACTTTTGGGTTATGAAATGGTTTTTCGTATTTTTCCGGGATTTTCCTCCACTCAGTAGCAGTTTTGCTTGTTTACATGGCCGTTTAAATGCAAGTTGGCCTCGTAATTGCAGAAAACATTGTCATAGTTATTAAATCTTTCCAATATTTCATTGGTAAATGTCAAGCGCATAATAAAATCAGTCTCTTTCATTTCTTGCACAATTTGAATTTTATAGGAATAAAGACGAAGCTTATTTTTTTTTTTAAATGACATGCAATAAAGAGTTCTTAATGTGTACCTGGCTACTTCGCTTCTGTACGAATTGAAATGGATTTTCTCTAAACGACTCACGCGCATGTTCAATGTTGTTTGCTTCTCTGCTTGACCTTTGACGACTCGTAGACCTTAATTTAGAGTTGATCCTGCGATTTGAAACAGTTTGTTATCTATTTCTTTATCAAATTAACAGTTGGTGCCTCGTTTATGTCGTGCAAATTATACTCGGCCCTATAAAGACGACTAATCGTAATAAGCGAAATGTTGTTTTGATAATACGCGCGAACACAGACGTTATTGTCCGCTGAAATGGTGAAAATTGTGCTCCATGGAAACTAATTATCCCTGAACCAAGCTTCGATGTTAAGTTAACACGACCAGCGTGTTCTGCGCCACCAATGAGCAAACAAGTAATTAAATATGAAAGACATTTCTGGACACCTGTTATTTTTAACTTTGTGACTATAGTTTCGTAAACAATGCTACATTATCAAACACGACTTTAAAAAGTATAATGTAACATTATTTACGAAACTATAGTCACAATGTTAAAAATAAAATAAGTGATAGATAAAGTAAAATATTTGTTTTATTCAATATTTAAATATAATATAAATATAAGTGCTTTTAGCAGTAATCAATTTATATTAAATACACACTTTTATAAAAAACAATATAACAAAACTATTTAACGTTAATATTTCCCAAATGTAAAATCTAAAAAACAATTAAAAACCCCATTTATATATTTTAATATAATAAAAAAAATATTGATCGTCAATAAAATAATTACATTTTTATTATTATTCACCATCTTAATTATATTGGTCATATTTAATTATAAGGGGATTATTTTAGTTACACCAACTACCTGATATACTTGACGCATAGGGCGGAAGTAAATATTTACGTCAAATTTTGGTTTTTAAGGAAACCAGTGTTAGGTGATCAAAGTTCTTTTGGTAAACGATTTCCGACACATGTAGTTGCTGTAATTAAATCTATTTTTAGGTATAGAAAGGGTAGTCTAAATTAGAAAGACCAGATTTAAGATTGTACATGCACTGTGAACGTACTGTGTATATATTTTATTCAAAAACGCAGAGAAATAAAGTTAAATTTATTGATTGTACTACATGGACGTAAAAGTTCATTATTCTTCCACATAAAATCTCTCCAGCTCGATACAATTGATCCAAAGATTATCCAATATTTATATTTTTTTTCTGTCATGTTTTATAGGACTTTTTAAAATATGGGTTTGTTTTTCAATGGCTTCGTCATCCGGTACAAATCTCTTTTCACATTCTCTATTAAAATATTTATTAGGCAACAGTTCGCAACTGTGATTGTACTACGTGGACGAAAGAGTTGACTGCATTCATAATAAAACACATTTGTTTGCATTTTTATTTATTCTTCATTTATTCATTTATTCTTTCGCATAAAATCTCTCGATACAATTTTCATATTTATATATTTTTTTTGTACTAATCTCTCCGTCTTATAATATGGAAACCAAAAGTCCCTAAGGGCTAGATCTAATAAATACAGCAGACAAGAAAGTAGCTCAAATTGCAATTGCAAGTTTTTTCTCCACCAAACATGGTCAGTTATCTCTAAATGTCCCATTTAATTTACTCAATAATGCATAATAATATTGACTAGAAACAGTTTTCGTTTTTTCATGATGGTCGATGACCAAAATTCTATGTCTATCCAAAAATATAGTGACTATACTTTTCGCTGCCGACTGTTGTTCAGTTAAATATTAACATTTCCAAGCATTGCTTTGAAGTGAATACTTGTTCACGTTCTTGATCAATTGTGAGTGAACGCAGTACCCATATTTTTGATTTTCATTTCATGACCAAAATTGAATAATTTTTTTAAAGATTTCGATTTAAATTTGTGTTCATACGATACACTCCTTTCAATGATGGGAAAAAATTATGGCCAAATATTAGTAGTAGCAGGAGTATTTGTAAGTCGTTTATTGATAAATATAATATTTACATCGGGAAGCGTAAGATTAAAATATTTGTTCAAATTAAATATCTTGGGATAGTTCTTTATTCTCAATTGAAGATTCGGGCTCAAATAAATTACATTAGTAAAAAATAGGTAAAAGATTAGGGGTTTGTCAAGTTCTTCAGTATCACATAACTTTGGTAAATGATCGACATTTTTTATATATATATATAACAGCATAATGTGTTATCCTTTTAGTTATTATAGTTCCTTACTGTTGGGTTGTAATAATGAAATAATAAATTTAACAACTGAGGTTGCCGATACTTGATGCAAATTCATTTTAAATAAATAAACCAAGGTTAATATCTAAAATTTCCACTATATTTAAAACTGTATGTATAAAAATTGAAATGTTTCCTTTTTCAAATATCAACTAAATTAAATTAAGTTTAATAAGTTTAATAAAGTTAAGTTGATTTTGACTAGTTTGTTCTAGTTATAGTACTTTTTTCTTTTTTTGTGTGTGCTACTTATAAACACTCTTATTTTTGTAACCAAGCTCTTAATTATTGAAAGTTATGTATTTTTTGAAATTTAGTTTACATTATGTTTTTGTTTATATTTATTTGATATGCCAGTCGATTACTTCATTTGGTGATATATAAACTGTTCTGTTCTAGTTTATTCTTTAATTAATAATAAACTTATGTATAATTAAAATAAACTTATAATTTCTAAACCAGTACTCTTATTTTTTGGTCATAACTGTTGTGGCGTTTGGATGTGTGGACTTGTTGATGACTATTTCAACTACACTCCATACATACAAGTTCAAAGGATTTAAATCTGGTCTGTTGGGAAGCCACAATTCTTTGGACTAAAACATGTCGACGTTGCTCGACAACCAATTTTGAAATGACTTCCATCCACGACTTCACTACATTTGTCAGAACACGCAAATAAACTTCTTTTGTAACAATTTCCCCTGTATTAAAGAAATGCGGTAGCATCACATCATCCTCAATGGACACAACACTTAGCACGTGAACAAAGGCCGAAAATTTTGTTCTGGAAACAATGGGAACATCTTTAGGGTAATATGTGAGCCAGCAATCATTTCGTCGATTATTGATTTTGCATCGACAGTAAAATTTTTTTCGTCAGAGAAAAAAAAATGAGGTGTCCGGCAGCATTGTTTCTTAAGGAACACAAAAGCATTCAACTCGCATTGTCCTGGCATCTTCGGAAAGCATCTGTCTCACTTGAATTATGAGACTGGTAGCGGAGGTCCTCCTCGATGATTCGACGCACATTTTTTTCACTCACAGCGACAACCAATGACAATTTTCGGATGAACAGCACTGGATCCTCAAAAATCAGTTACTGAAACCGTTGAATAATGTCGGGCGTCCTTACAACGCGCTCCTTTGAGTGAGAAGCTTCGTTGGACTTCTCCGACTCATTATATTTCACGTCGACATCATTCACAGTGAATCAAGAACGAAGAATCGAATGATTTATGTCGCAGAGCGCCTAGCTTAAACAGTTTCGATAATAACGGCTCTTCGGTTATACTCCGCACTTGGTTTCTACATTGCGACTGTTTGGAGGTTATGATTGTTTAGTACATGCGTCAAGCTGCTTTGGAGGTCAATCGTGACCTCTACAAGTCGAATAGAACGGCTGGGAATTCAAATTGAATTTTGTCAGGATTTTGGCGCCGCGCTCTGTATATATATAGAGTTCTGACAACCTCATACACATCACGTTGTCGCTGTCTGTTTAGTTTTTCATATTCCAAGTGTATTGAGCTTATTAAGAATTTAAAATAAATAGATACTTAAAGAGCTAACTTGAACGGTCAAGAAGTTTTATATAAGTACTTGGTATAGAGTTCCCGTTTCTGAAAACTTTCAGACTGCCCCTCTTATCCATATATCAAACTGCAGTAAAATAAACAATTAAAACTATAATTTTCATCCTTATCATATTGCAACATATATATAGATTATATAAACCTAAGTCCACTATTATTTTCCAGTTCGTTCAGCTTGTCTTCATCTCCTACAAATCCTTTCCGATTCTAAAGCCCGGCTTTCGCTTTAATTCTGAAATCCTAAATACGAACCCTGACGACGTTACGACGACAGTCCTCGAACAGACAACCCTTTTCGCTCGCTTCGTTAATTCAACGAATCCCTACGTACTGAAAACTTTAATATTAAATGACCAAACCACAAGCGTTATATAATGGTGCAATAAAAAGTTTCCAACTAAATAATATATTTTTGAATTCAGAATTATATTTACATTTTAGCTAAATCAACTTTTAAATTCATTGCATTTATTGATACTTTAAAGGTTTTATGTCATCGGTAAAACGAGCATTTGATGCTTCGATTCAATAAAAATCTGGAAAAAATCATTAAATAATTTTGTTTTATATTAAGAGATTATTATACTACTATTTCCATACTGGACCCAGTGGTACAGGTGCAGGACCAAAAAATGGTATGGGCTTCGAACACCATTTTTGACGAAAATCACACTCTTCGCCCAATTTTGAATGCCAGCCGAAGGAAGAAACGTCTTCGCCTTCTTCGGAACATGTTTGCTGGATAAAACTCACTATTTTGAATGTTTCATACAAATTTTCAATCCAAATTTTATCAACGGCCACTAATCGCAGCATAAATTCTTTCGGATTGCACTTATACGTGTCCAAACACTCCTGACAAGTGATTACTCGTTTTAGTTTTTGGTTTGCAGTGAGCAAACGCAGCATTCACGCATTTGTCAGGCCTAAATGTTTATGTAGGAGGCTCCGCTCGCGTTTATTCGGGCTGTTTATTATATGAATAATTTCTCTAAACTTCACTCTGCGATTGGCCAACACGATATCATGCATTTTGTTGGCTATTTCTTCAGTAATGATCTCAACGGAGCATCCTGACTGCAGAGATTCACTCGTGCTCCATTGAGCACATCAAAACTCGGTAAGCCACTTATGAATTATAACATGTGAAGAAGCAGAGTCCTCATAACATTTTATCAACGTTTCTTACACTTGCGTAATGATTTTTCTATAAAAAATTACTGTTTAACACAATTTCAATACACGATATTTGCTTTTTTCCAAAACACTAATATCAAACTTAGGTTTCTAAATCATTCCAGGAGTCGATCCGTTCATTCTGTGAAGAATTACGACGTTTCGCCAAAATCCCAATTGGCATTTTCAAGTGTTGTCCGTTTCGACTGAAGAGTCCAACTGAAGTGCATGGATCGTTGCGCTAGCTCTTATTGGCGGCCGGCGACTGCGCATATTGTAACGGGGTAGTTCGGGACTGTTCGCGACGTTCGACAACGCTGTCGGGCGTCCGTTTATTGATTTTCCTTTTTCGTCGCCACGTTGCTGTGTTTCTTCTTTTTCAGAAGCGATGTTGGTTTTGACAAGTTGGGACTCTTAGAGTTCCAAATACATGGAAACCGCTTATTTCCAAATTGCCCATCCAAAACCCTTCCAGTCAAATGTCCACCTCCCGTCCCACCCCCACCCTTCAACCGAGCACCCCACCCACAACCTCACCTATTAATACAGAGGTCGCACCGTCCACGTTCTTTTCTAGTTGTGAACTCTGGGGAGTAGGCAGATTAGTAGTAAATCCGGAGTAAATCAACTAAATTCTCTTGAAAATGGCTTCAAAGTGGAAGCCGAAACGTCAAGATTTTACAAATCTAAATCGCGGTTCTACCCGGGGACCTAGTAATTCTTATATATATATATATATATATATATATATATATATATATATATATATATATATATATATACATATATATATATATATATATATATATATATATATATATATATATATATATATATATATATATATATATATATATATATATTGATGGGAATAAAATAAGAGAGTGTCGGCGCCTTATTAATATATTTTATTTAAACTGATTTTTACATTACTTCTAAGAAAATATTAATTACACAAAATGATTTCACCGAGCATTTAAAAGGCATGTATGATATTAGTATGCATACATACAATTATTTTATTCATAATTAAACGTTGGTGAGATATTTTTATAAAAAATTACGTGATTAAAAAATAAGAGTAACATTACAAATCATAAAAAAAACTAGGTATTTGTTGTTTGTTTGTGTAGCATGGCCCTTATTTTTAATTGGAAACTTCTTAGCTAGACACTGTACTTCTGAAGAAAGCCATTCAATTTTGCAATTGGGAAACCAAAACAAATCTTATGTATTTATTACGAATGCAGTCAAACGCCCACCATATGTAATTGCTAAAGTTTTGAAAGAATCACATAAGACCCAAAAACAACCTGGAAAGAGAGGTCGCCCAAGAAAAGTGAGTAAAAAATGAATAATCATATTGCATCCGAGACTTTATGGAATCCTTTTGCAACCTTAGGTTGATCAACACCAGAACCATAAGGCGACGTTTACAACAGAAGAACCTATACGGTAGAGTAGCTAGGAAAGTTCCGTTTTTGGAAAAATGGTTTCTGGAAAAATATTATTTTTAGCGATGAAACGAAAATTAATTTAGTTGGTTCTAATGGCAAATTTTATGCGAGAAGATGTATTGATGAAGCATTCAATCCACGTAACACTTTAGGTACAGTGAAGTATGATAATATTATTTGATGTTACCATCACCATGCCTTGAAGTGCTTTTCATATAACGGAGTAGGTCCAATATTTTGTATAAAAGAAATTTACTTAGAATTCTTAAAGATAATTGTGCTACCTTACACTGATAAGAATATGCCTTTACAATGGTGTACCAAAAAGACAATAATCCCAAACATACGGCTCATGTGGTAAAGCAATGGTTGAAGAGGAAACATATTATAGTGTTAGAGTGGTCTTCACAGTCTATAGATCTAAATCCGATCGAGAACGTTTAAACGACGTTTTGCTGATAAAAAAATAGTAAACAAGAAGATACTGTGGCAAAAATTCAGAATAACCTGGTTTTCAATACCTGTAGAAGAATGGTGACATTGTCAATCAGTAATTAACAATAAGGGCCATGCTACAAAGTACTAAGCTTCGCTAATCATATAAACTAAACAGTTTTAGAGAATTACACCTGTTAGTCTTTTTTATGATTTGAAATAAAAATTACTCTAATTTTATTGACCACTTAATTTTTTTTTAATATCTCATCAAGGTATAATTCTGAACAAAGTTTATATTCAGAGTAATTCCATGTATGCCTTTTAAATGTTCAGTAAATTTATTCTGGAAAATTAGTATTGTTTTATTAATATATATATATATATATATATATATATATATATATATATATATATATATATATATATATATATATATATATATATATATATTTATATATATATATATATATATATATATATATATATATATATATATATATATATATATATATATATATATATATATATTATTTGATCTCATTTTTGCTTTGTTTCTAAGACAATACTAATCTTCCAGAAAAAAATTGTTGAAAAATTGTAGTTTTTTTATCATTTGTAATAAAAATTATTCTTATTTTTTTAATCAAGTAATTTTTTCTAAAATATCTCATCAACGTATAATTATGAATCAAGTAATTATTTATATTCATACTAATGTCATATATAATTATCACACCAGTGAAAAGTATCATATTGTAATTTGTGACAAGAAACCATAAAACCAAAGTGTTCCAAAAATTAAGGAGCAACTCACTACTTTTGCATCCCGACATCTGGTTTCACAAAGATAGTGCCCTGCCTTACTTTTGTTAACAATTTTATAATGAGATAATTTTGAATGCCGCCTTGATCTCAAAACTATATTTGAATTCTTTTACGGCATTTAAAAATTCAAGAAATATAAATCGGCCAACAACTATAATTCACAAGAATACGATCTATGAGCGTCATTCAAAAAGTTATCGATCTGATCGAGAAAAACGGTATTTATATACAGTGGTTCAAAAAAAAATATGGACACATTCTGCTTTTTTCCATATGAAAATATTCAACTTATTGTTGGGTCATGTATTTTGGTTTTAATAAATATTATAAAAAATTGTTGGCACAATAGGCAAAAAAGTTTGAGATGATAAAATCTGAGCTCAAGGAGAAAAATAAACTTGAAAATTAATGGTTCAAAAAAACATTGGCACAGTTGTGATTTGTTTACAAATAGAAACATATAAAAACACGATTCTCGAGGACCGTTTAGTCTAATATTTTAAAAGTATTAGGAAACAAAGTCAGATTAAAGTACAGTATTATCAGTCTTCATATGCTTCCTTGGCTGTTCTGGTGTTTTAAACTGGAAAAAACTCGAGAACAGCATTGAACTTTCGAAAAATAAGTGATAGATTAGAGATTAGTTCTAATTCGGTTAGAGACATAATTTAAACAATCAGACTTCGCCGGTTCACTGATAGGAAGAAATGACGAATTCAACAATTAGTTGGAAAAACCCAGTATTTAAGCCTCTCACATAGCAGAAGAGATGGCTTGAACATCCGATGCTCCATTGAACTTTCAACATTGTAGGCCATGTCATATATAGTTTCAATTATTACAGTATAACGCAGAGAAAAAACCTTCATTAGTGAGGAGAACAAATACAGAATTTCAATTGAGAAACTTTAAACCTACTGTGATGCGGTGGTGACAATGTATTGATTTGGGTTTGTATGGCTTGGAATAGTGATGGATAATTATGCTTCGTTGATGGCATGATGAATGCCGATAAATATACAGATATTTTGAAGCATACTGTACATAATATAATCTCCTGTGACATAATGTCCACTATTGAAAAACTGCGGCTTAAGGATAGATTTATCTTCTAGCAAGATAATGATCCTAAGCACCCTGCCATCAGAACTAAAGAAGTAAACTAACAAACAAAAAAAAAAAACTTCATCGAAAACTATATTGATTTAGGAGTGGGAAGAAATTAGACCTGACATAACTCGGAATGTTGTTTTAACAAAACTTTTTATAATTAAAAACGAAACGACTGTGGTAAAACTTTTTTGGCATCATAAAAATTATTGTTTAATTACACTTTTGAAAAATAAGTTATTTTGTTTATTGAAATATTCATTCCTGCTTCACATAATAATTGCTAATTTAGCCACCCCCGAAACGTCTGCAAGACTGGTTTCTGGCTTTAAGTTATTAGTCGGGCTCAAGCTGAACCTTCGTAAAGGAACTGAAGAAGTGACTAAGGTTACGATTATATAGATCGGCTTTGTCGGCTCATGTCATCCTGTATGCAACTTACGCCATCCTGTGGCAAGTGTCCGCAGCAGTCAAATAGTTTTCAAACCTTTTCTTTTTAACTTCGATTCGGAGATGTTTCGGATCGGAGATGTTTCCGCAAAGTTGAAAACAGAATTATATAACCCCGAACTCAGAAATTGACGATTGAGATTATTATATATCTATCTCTCGCCTCAATTGTATGTCAAAACTGTTCGAAAAAAGAATTTGAGATATACTGAAGAACTCAATAGGTACTGTTCTGATGCCTGAGTAGCACGGTTTTTTTAGGGGCAGGTCTTTCGCCACTAACTTAATTTTGTACACCCAATATGTGCTGGGTATGTTGGAGGATCGATGTCAGGTTGACACTATATATTCTGACTTTTGAGCAGCGTTCGACACTGTTGACCATCATATCCTTCTTAGAATATTAAATTCTATCGGGTTCAGTAGTAATTTGTTGGATTGGCTTGGATCATACTTGATGAGAAGAACCCAGTTTGTTTGTATTGGGGGATATTCATCACCTGAGATTATCGTTAGCTTAGGTGTACCCCATCTTGTTTAACATTTATATAAATTATTTTAAAAATCATTTATCTAATGATTTTATATAAAAAGTTTTGAAATCAGCAACTCATGTTTCTTGTTTGTCTTTGTTTTTCGCCGATGATTTGAAGATTTTCAGAAAAATATGTAGTGCCGACGATGCAGTGGCTTTGCAGGTGGATTTCGATAAAATTGGCAATTGATGTGTGAGAAATAAAATGCAGGTAAATATCAAATAATGCAAACATATTACTTTCAATAGAGGCATATCCCCTGCCCCGACTAATTACTCTATAAACCACACTGTTCTTGAACGCGTGAATTATATAAGGGTTTTGGGGTTGATTCTGGACACCATGATGAATTTCCACATGACCTATGAAAACATTATTAACAAACCTTATAAAATATTGTGGGTTATCTGTAGGAATCCAAAAGACATTAAGAATGTTTCCCTGTATGCAACCCTGGTAAGTTCTATACTCGAGTTTTGTGTCTGGTCCCCGTACTGTGAAGTACACTCTGGGAAAGTGAAAGCGGTCCAGAATTCCTCAAGTTCATTTCACACATCTTGGACCCCCTTTTGAATGTGCGGTTCATTGGAAAAATGGTAGGTGTGTTGGGATTGGAGATTCTGTTTCTACGTAGGGATAGGGCCGACATTTTTATGTTATACAAGGTCATCAATGGAATTATTGGCTGTCTTGGCCTATTGAGTTTAATAAATATAAGGGTTCCACCAAGAACTACTAGAAGTTCAATTTTGCACAGTTGCAATTATGGAAAATGTTCACCTATCTCGAGGATTGCCTCCAATGGAAATAAGTTTAGTTTGAATTTTTTTAGTTGCTCTATTCCAGGCTTTAAGAGGCATTTAAAAACTATTAAATTGTGTTAACCTTAATACTTAATTTAAGAAAAGTATTGTTAGTTATATTATATTGTTGTATGTAAACATAGGCTTTATTGTGATTTGAATGGATTATGAAAATAGGTGTTGCCCGTCAACGAATAAATAAACCGTGTGAAACTGTCAGTAACTTAGCCAGGCCTTGTGTAGGTACCAGGTATGCATGAAAAGTTGTATAGTAGGCCCGTGAAGAATATTAAAAATATTCAAAAACAAGTAAAAATTCATCCATGCTCCACATTTTTCCATGTTCTCATTTTTACGTAATAATTACAAAATGTTATGTGTGCCAATTCTTTTTTGACCCACTGTATAATGTCGTTTGTTTTAAAAAAATATGAATTGGACTTCTAATGATTATTAAGTATTTTACATTGTTTTACTATTGTTCGTGTTCTCGTTGTGCTGGAATAAATCTGCCTATAAATATTTCTCAATAAATTACCATTACAGAGACCGGATGAAAATTTCCTGTCTCGATTCGGCGTCCCTCTAGTGCCCAACAATTTTAAACTTAAGACCATAACAAATAACACATTAAACAATTGTATTTAAGATTAATAACAGAATTTAAAAAAATAACTTTTGAGTCTACATATATTATTATTTAGTTTTATTACTCTTACGGCAATTTTGCTATTATACTATTTTACGAGGGTCGTTGCGCATACAAGCATTGAAAGACAAACGACCACAATACAGCGATAGACACGATAAAGTGATTTGGCAGCATGACAATACTCGGCCCCATGTTGCGAAAGGGGTCAAAACATACTTGGAAACGTTGAAACGGGAAGTCCTACCCCACCCGCCGTATTCTCCAGACGTTACTTCCAGTCTTATAAAGAAGTTAAAAATTGGATCGATTCGTGAATCGCTTCAAAAGATGACTAGTTTTTTCAACGCGTGATTCGAATGCTGCCTGAAAGATATGAGAAAGTAGTGGTCAACGATGGATAATACTTTGAATCATAAATGTATAACCAGTTTTTTACAATAAAGCTTTGAATTTTGAAAAAAAACGGCCGGAGCAAAGTTGTACATCTTTTATGGAAATTTACAGCCCGATTTTTCGAACAAATTGCAATTTGAGGTAGTTACTAGGTGATTTACGTTTTAAAGAAAAATTAAATGAAAATGAATTGGCAGCTTGGAAGTATTTTGTAAGGGTAGTGAAAGGATTTCTGGACTACGAGAAAAATGAAAACATATCCTCAAACCTAAAAGAAATATTTTCTTAATTAAGTAATGCAAAACTAAAAGAAGGCATATTTATTGGATCTCAAATAAGGAAGCTTCTAGGTGATTTCTGTTTACATAAAAAATTAAATGAAAAGGAATAGGCAGCTTGGAAGTGTTTTGTAAGGGTAGTGAAAGGATTTCTAGGCAACAGGAAAGATGAAAACTATAAAAGCCTCATAGATGAACTCTTAAAAGCCCATGAAAAACTAGGGGGTTGCATGTCCTTAAAAATGCATTTTTTACACTCCCATTTGGCTTTTTTCCGGAAAATTTGGGTGCAGAAAGCGACGAACAAGAGGAGAGGTTTCATCGGGGCATCAGGACGATGAAAGCAAGGTACCAGGGACGCTGGATCTATGTTGGACGACTACAGCTTGTTTTTAAAAAGAGATGGTACTACAGAACACAAGGGGAAAAAGTAAAAGTTTTTGTCGCTGTATGACATCTCATCTAATATATGTTTTATTCACATAGTCCTTAGTGATGTCTTTGCATAGATTTAACATGTTTTACATGTTTATATTAAATAAATATTAAATTGTAAAAATGTGTTTTCTCCTTTTTTTCGCCACCACCGACCCCATGTAACAAAAAAACTGTAGGTGATACAATAATTAGCTTATCATTTTCGGATTTAGGACTACAAAATACTGGATATATTTCATTCCTTTTAAAATGTCGATATAATAGGCAATATATTTACACAAAAGGCGAATTGCCAGTGTTCCATTCCAAGGCGAGAAAATGTCAATATATTTGTGTATTAGGTAAACATACTTTTAACAGTTATACTATAAAATTTGCAAAATCATTTAAATGGATTTATACTATCTAGGATCCAAGTTTAATTGTATACCTACTTTTAATTTTTTTTTATATAGTGTACTATAACAAACTATAAGTGAATATTAAAAGGATATTTTCTTTATATGTTTCACTTCAAAGTTATCGAAAATAGACCCAAAATATTTTATTGATATCATCTGGACTACCAGATGTATTTATATATCAGCATGAACTTTAGATAAAATTGGGATATTTAAATACTGGATTGAAAACTGCTGTGTTGTTCTGTCAATGAAAATAATTTAGAATTTTTTTATTTATTTTTTATAATTTCTTTTATATATTATTTCTTAAATATACGGGGGGTAAGGAAAAGTACTATCGTAAATTTAACCAACAATCCCTTACAGTTTTTTAAATTAAAAGTGCCTCAACAAAAATGGACGCCACCTAACTGATGTGATTTTTCGCACGTAACTATGTTATGTATACTTTATGGCAATATAATTCGTTTAAAAATAAGAGTGTGTCAATTTTTTCAAAAACACCATATCTCCCTGCGTGACCATGTATATCCGAAATGCAACCATTTCTGCGTAAAACAGGTTTGACGATAGGTATAATTTTCTAACAGAGGCAACGTCATTTCCATCTTGTTTATTTCGATCTATCGAAATCAGTTGTTGTTGCACTGGCATCTTAAGGTATTATTGAAAATAAAATACAATATTTTTATAATCATTAATTCCATATGTTTCCGTATAAATTTGATTTATTTTGTTACAAAAATAAAAAAGAAAAACTTTTGTCCCTTAATGTCGCTTTTGTAGCACATTATTGTCATTTAATGTCAAAGTTGAAATAGAAATTTCTAGCAATTTGACTAATTTTTCACACTATATCACGTTTTAAACTATTCACGTCATATTAAGAAACATATGATGAATTGTTTTATTAAACTAACATTTTAAAATGTCCACCATCCCATTTCTCGTGAAAGAAACTTCCTCGGTTAATAAAATATCGAACAAAAAATTGGATTCTTTTGGTTTTGGCAAATAAATCATTCACAATATTTTTGCCTGTGTGAAAAAAACAGGGGATAAGAGTGCTTGTATCATTTGTACATAATATGATTAAAGTAATTGCTCTTTTAGTGTTGAACATACAATCCAATGGGAAACTCCAATTTGTCGCGCAACACTTCGAGTACTTCTGGCAGGATCCTCTTCAACACGATGTAAAATTTGTTCTTCGACTTCAGGACTGATTTCTCGCTGCCGCCCACATATTTCAAATTTTTGGAACGACACTACCCGTATCTAAAAGTCAAATGTTTCTCAAGCTAAAAGCTTTCGGGGCATCGTTGCAACTAAATTCGTCTAGCTCATTCATTAGTTTATTTATAGTTTATTCGTTAAATAATAAAAAAATATTAATTTGCTCAATTATTTTAAACTGTGAGAAGTGCTTAATAGCAAAGACAGGAAAACACTAATAGAATATGCGTTGAAGGGATAAATTATATATTAACTTACAACATAGCTACAAACAACAGCTAGTCAAAAACAGTGAATCTAATTGCAAAGATAATTAATAAAGCAAAGTTTTAGAATTAGAGACGCATCAACAACTGAATATCTCGAAGAATCTAGTGACTGACGGGTGTGGAATTAAAAATACTTCGCTTAAGACAGCCAGTCTTAACCAGTCTCAAACTATCATGACTGCAATGATTCCTTATTGTGCTAATGGAAATATAATACATAAACCGGATGTTTCCTCGAGTGACCACCAATCCAAATACTGACAGCAACAAGTGACGATGTATTTCAATCTCCGAGATAAGTATTTCGATCACTTTCAGAAAGATAAGTTTCGTATGTTTTGTTGTCGATACAATCACCTTAATAATATTGGGATTCCGAACAAGACACATTTAAATACATGTATTAAAAAATCTTAAAATTATATATAATAGCCAGGTTCTAATAAAAGCGCTAATAAATGTTTTAACCATACGTATATACGGAAAAATTACGAAACTTTTAAAATTTAAAGAAAACTACTAGTGCCATCTATTGAAACAATATATAACCTGAAAGCTGTATATCTCCTCTATAATACCAGACTGTCATCACTAGAGTCGATCAACGGATTGTCAAGTTATAGCGCTTAAAGTACCTGGTCACAAAAACACGATGGAACAAGAGGTGATATTAAATTTTGTTTCAAGCTCTGCAGAGCTTTTACAGAAACATTTTAATTGATGATAAAGGTTTATGGTGATACTTGATTATCCGGTCCAGGTGTGTTCGAGTGGTACAAGCGATTCCAGGAGAGTCGTAATGCTTTGGAAGGCGACCCAAAGCCAGATCGGCTAAAAATAAAAAAATGCGTTGAGTTAGGTATTACACTTCAGGAATTCGTTCCACGGGGTCAAAATGTCACTGATGAATATTATCCGTGTGTTATAAAGCGTTAGTGGAAAAGAATCGTTCAAGTGAAGATCAAAAATCGAACCCCGGGAACTTACTTTTTGTTGTACGATAATGCAACATCTCGTAGGACCGCCGCTGTTCGTGAATTTTTGACGAAAAAACCGATCTGTGTGCTTCAACATCCTCCATATTCACTCCGTATGACTATTTCCTGTAACAATTTGTCTCCGTATGACTATTTGCTATTACCGAACCTCAAACTGGGCACGAAAGTAACGTTTTATGATAGTGTTACACAAGTCCAAGAAGCGGTGACGAATATCATTGAGTCGATTCCAAAAATCCTCAAAAAACAATCTATGCTAGCATTGGTTGAACGTACGCAGCGGTGTATTGATGGCGGAAAGGATGATGATGTATTTTGAATAAAAAGAAATCATTTTTGGCAAAATAACCAATTGTTATTGTATTTATTAAGTTAAAAAGTTACGTTATTTTAGTGACATACTATGTTTTTTCATATTATAATATTTTGTAAAATATCATCTTTGCTTATACAATCACGTCAATGTCACGCTTTACAAGCAAAAGCGGATTAAAGATTTTAGTTACATTTAGAAATTGCACTTTATTTATTACAACTTGCAATCTCCCCGCCTACATTCTTAATTATATTAACTTATTCACCCGGGATTTGCGTGATCGCATGTCTTCATTCGATCTCTATTAGCAACCAACACTTCACAGACAACAACTTATTGAGAATAACTACACACACACACAGTATATATATATATATATATATATATATATATATATATATATATATATATATATATATGAAAAACAGAAATTTTTCCGTACTTCCATACTTCCGTACTTCCACGTACCGTACTTCCGTACTTCCACGTACTTCCGTACTTCCACGTACTTCCGTACTTCCACGTACCACTGCTCGTCTCAAATTAGTCGCCGCCACCACGTACCTCCCAGGACCGGTTTCTGGCCTCACAGCCGTCGTCAGCTGGGCTCGAGCCCAACGCAGGGAAACAGCTGAATCGGAACGAACAGAGGAAGACCAAGTCTACTGGTCATATCGATGGCGGTTCGCAATCTCAATGCAACTCGCGCCATCCTACGGTGAATGTTCGCGGCAGTCAAAAACTTCGCGATACATTCTTCCCACAACCTTGGATGTAGGTATAAGGTTTGCTCAAAGGATAGCGTATATATATATATATATATATATATATATATATATATATATATATATATATATATATATATATATATATATATATAGATAGATATAGATAGATAAAGATTTATTTATCCCAATTAAATATACATTTGTAATTGCCATGTTGGCACGGAATATTGTGAACATAAAGTAATAAATATAATAAACATAATAAATCATTCTTACAAAAAATAACAAAAAAGAAAATAAACTCAAGCAATCAATTAACCAATAACATTGTACCACTAATAACGAATACTATTCTAATATAAAATATACAAATGTTTTATTTAGCTATCTGTCCATATCACTAGCTAATCTGTCCATATCACTAAAAAAATCACTTAATGAGTAATACGCTTTTTTAAACAAGTATTCCTTTAGGCTTTTATTTGATGCAATTTTAGTCTTTAACCATAAATTTAGAGGAAAACTGTTGTATATTTTTATAATTGCAAAGTTAACATTCTTTTGAATATAACTAAAATTATATCTTGAGGGTAAAAAATCGGATTTATGTCGTGTCGCATAGTCATGTTCATTTTGGAATGACTCAAAAAGTTCTTTGTTGTCATATACAAACATAAAAGAATCATGAATATACATGCTTACCAAAGTGAAAATGCTTGTTTTAACAAAGATATGCCTCCTACAACTATCATTATAACTTAATTTGAAAATTGCTCAAATACACCCTTTTTGAAGCTGAAATATTCTATTTATATCAGGTGAGTTTACCCAAAAATCAATCAGTATCCTATCCTTGACCGAACGAATGCGTGATATGCCAAAATTGCTGCATCTATCCCTACATTTTTGGAAATAACTCTCAAGACATACGAATATTTTGTTATATCCAACGCAAGTTTTTCAATATGGGCCCTCTAATCCAATCTCCGGTCGATCACTAATCCAAGTACTGAGGCACATTCTGTCGTTTTAAATACACTATTGTTGTAAACAAAATTAAGGCCACTACTTTTGAGATTTTCAAAAAGAATGCAGTATTTTTTTGATACATTCACGAGGAGATTGTGAACAGAAAAATACTGATCAAGAGCCTCGCACGCCTTACATACACTTGCCCGTACATCTCCAATGCTCCCTTCACTAAATATAAGGTTCAGATCGTCTGCATACATAACTGTGTGTACACTCAACACATTACTGATATCATTAATATTTAGTACAAATAATAATGGACCCAAAACCAAACCCTGCGGAACACCCTTGGTAACATGTACCCTCTCCGAGAGAAAGGCCCTGCCATCAGTATCCATGTTAACACCTGTTGCGTACGATTCTTCAAATACGATTTAATCAGTTTTAAAGCATTGCATCTTATACCATAGTTACTCAATTTGGTATACAGTACTTCAGGGGAGGTATCAAAAGCTTTAGACAATTAATGCATGTTGTCATCGTAGTTTTTTTAGCATTTAATAAATTGGATATAAACGTGATAGCCTGAAAAATTGCCCTCGTTGAAATCAATGCCAGGGAAATCCTTTTCTGAAGCCATTTTGGTTATTACTAATTATATAGTACTTTTTTATCAATCTGTTATAAAATACCTTCTCTAATATGTTTTAATGTTGTTTAGTAACGTTCTAGGTCTGTAGTTTTTTTGTTCATCTGATTTGCCCTTTTTGTATATTGGTTTTATAAACGCATTTTTCCATAAATCACGATATGCACCATTGGAAACACAGAGGTTCACAATAAAAGATAACGGCTTAGATATATAGTTTGCAACTTCATAGTTTTCAACTTCAACCGCTACCCAGAAAAGGAAGAGCCGTACCCACAAACGTAATCAATGCGATAATGAGAACAGAACATTACCTGGAAGTGTGGAAACAAACCCCGAAGTGTGGAGGTAATCATGTTCAACAAACCAGGAAAAGAAACCAAGTTTCTACAAAACTATCGTTCTGTCAGTCTACTTCCGGCATTAAGCAAGGTGGCAGAAAGGATAATAGTCAAGAGAGTGAATCAGAAAACAGAAAAATGAAACATAATAGTTACAGAGTAGTTTAGCTTCAGAAAGAAACACTCAGCGGAACAGCAAGTATTGAATTTGGTCGAAACTGCCACCGAAAGGTTCCAAATTAATCTAGATATAACCAGCGCCTTCGACAGACAACTCGAAGAAAATCTGCAGACTTAAGTAGAGTTACCTGAGTGACAGAACATTTCGAGTTAAAGTAGGAAAAAACATTTCAGGAGAAAGAAAACCGGAAGCGGGTGTCCACACGGATCGGTACTAGGCCCTCAACTATACACGATCTACACACACGACATACCGAGAAACTCAAGAACCAAGTTGTCACTATAGACCGCAGACAATACAGCAGTGACAATCAGGTCTAGAAGAGAAGATATCATCTGCAAAAGACTTCAAGAGTATATAGATCAAATAGCTGACTGGTACATTGACTGGAAGATCCAGATCAACAGACAGAAGAGCCAAGCCATCCCACGGCAAAAAAGGAGATTGGTACCTAAAACCAATATCGAAATAGACGGCGAAATACTACCATGGAGCCAAGAAGCAAGATAGCTTAGAGTTAAATTGGGTTCCAAACTCAAATGGAAAAAACACATGACGACACATGTCGGTAACCTAACGAGCCTAAACATCAAGAGGCGAAACATATGCCCTCTAATTTAAGGGATAGGTGGGGCTCGTCCCCAGTCAAACACCTAACAAAATGTTCATTCATATATATATATATATATATATATATATATATATATATATATATATATATATATATATATATATATATACATATGTTGTATCAATGTTGTGTCAGTAGTTTTTTGACGACAATAATTGATTCATTTTTATTATCTAGCATTCGAATTTTATTAATTAGCTTCAAACTTTAGCATTTATTTTCATTCAATTTGAGATTCACGTCTAGAGTGTTAGAAGTAATAAATTTCACCAGGCTTAGTGAGTTTAAAAGACATGGAATAATTGAGATGCACACAAGATTCCACAGCCAAGTTCAATACAATAGTTCAATTCTTCTATTGGAACCTTTGGCATGAAACACTAAAATTGAAGAGATTTACCACTAAATACCAAATCACTTTGTTTGAACTGGTCGACGCACGTTTCGCTAACCATGTTGTCATCATCATCAGGAGATGATTTAGTGTAATTCTAAAACTAAACTATGTGCTATTTATATGAAAAACCCTACCCTACGAAGCGTGTAAAAATCATGAACCGTGAAGTTTACTAAGCCTTACATTAATAATTGAAAAAGTTGACTGAAGGGGATAGGCCCTTTATCTCGGTTCATGATTTTCTTAAATTTTTCTATTTGAATGCTTTCATATGCATCCAAAGCCCTATTATTATTAACACTTTTAATTAGTCTTAACTTAATATCTATACTATACTATACTAAATATCTATACTATGGTCGTCGTTCGTTCGTCGTTGGTCGTTCGTCGTTTCATTTCTCCCATATCTAATATGGGCAATATGTTCTTTATATCTTGTCAATATGAATATTTTTGTTTGCCCAATATATCTTCGATCATAGTCTTGAAACAACTTTAATGTCCACTTTTTTCAAAATTTTGTCTAGCCCTCTTGTTAATTGGGCATCAAATGGTATTACCACGAATTTCTTTGTATTCTGATCCTTTTGAAAAGTCGAAGATTCTTACAATAATTTTCTGAACTTATGTTTTCTAATTAACTTATCTACAATGTTCTTATTATAACCATTCACTTCAGATACCTCCCTAATTATATAAGGAAAGTTAATTAATATATTTACCATAAAATTTAAACTAGCGATCTTATTTTGGAAGCTATGATTTGAATCCTTAGGAATATATCTCGAAGTGGTGGTGTTTTTTTCTGAAAATATCAAAATTTAACCTATTTTTATTATTGTTCCTACTGACTAAAATATCCAGATATGGTAAACTATCGTATTGTCGAGTTCATGTTTAACCATACCTTCGTAAAGTAACTGAATTCTTCTTTTCCCTCGGTTTCAAATTTACTCATAAATAAGTTGGCTAAGAACGGTGACAGAGAGTTATCCATTGCCGGTCCTTCTTGTTGTTCATCGACAACATGAACTCTTCAAGTTTATCAATACAATAGTGTTTAAGAATTTTCGAGAGTGGTTTCTGGAAAGTAAAATGAGACGCATGAGAGGTACAGAATATTGAAGAAGAACTACAAAATGTCAGGTTTGCTTTCTCAGACTTTTGCTTTAAGAGTGTGTTCTGCCACCACAACAGTAGTTTCAAACCAATACTTAAGAAAATACTGGAATTCGATTGGATGCGAACTACCAACTTCAAATTGCATGATGTTGAATGGTCCTTTGGAATTTTGTGAAATTTTATATAGAGCAAATCCTGAAACCTCACTTACCGCCATATTTTAGAATTTCTTAGAAGTCGATTTTATATACACCTGCTAGATAAAAATGTAGTATTACTTTATGGCTGTTAAAAATATACAGGAAGATCATCAATTATCTCTGGCGACAAGTTGAAGGCTAACAAAAAATCAGATATATCGTTTTAAATAATTATTTTAAAATTACAGTAACCAGGAAAATATTAATGTATTAAAAGAAGACAACAAGATTAAAAGGCTAAAGTTTCTTTCTAGTTAACTAACGCTAACATCATAGGAACAATAAGCCAATGTTTAATTTTAATGTAAATGTAATCCTAGACATCCATAATCATTTAATAAAATATTTTTTTTTTTATTGAAATATGTACAAAATTATAGTTCAAAAACAGCCAAGGTTATTTAGGACCGTATAGAAGTTATATTTTTACAGGATAATGCTACACAACATATTAAAACAGAATCAAAGAAAATGCTGCCTTCGAAAAGAAAGAAAGAAGAAATTCCACCTACTTCTAAATATTTACCATGCTTTTCTTCGGCCCACTCCCATATTACATTTAATATTGAAAAGCATTAGAATTACCTTAGTTACCTTTGAATATCTAAAATTTAGCTTTACAACAATTTTTCATATTGCCTCGAAAAATTCTAAAGTGCACTTCAGACCTCACTTTATAGTACTTATAAAAGCAGCAGCATAGAAATATTTTATTTGGTACGAAGAAAATTTAATTTATGATACTTTACATTATATACAAACCTTCAAAAGGTTTATAAATGTTTTTCAAATTTGATGTAATTTTACTATTTACTATAAATAATATTTATAGTTCGGTTGATTTTTTTTAGTAAATAATGTGTAATCCTAGTGAATAAAATAATCAACCTGCGTTCATTCTAGGTGTTCACAAGCAAATAATAATACTGATCGAAAGATTTAATCATACCAATTTTAATTCATTTCGAACAATTCAGACCAGTATTTAGAATATTTTACGTAAGTACTTGATATTAAAACCATAGGGCCTATGTTTATTTGAAAGAATACATCAAATTAATGACCGCAAACGTCCAAGTTCCATAGTACCCAGCACTATCATTATATTCAAATAATCATGATATTATGAAATAATAAAAACTTTTCGTGGTCGGAATTGGAACATATAGATCTCGACGGTATATGATTTCATCAGGATGAATCTGCACTACATAGAAAATATTGGGGAGAACTCGAGCAGTCTGGCTATTGGGCAGTTCACGAAGAAGACCGAAAGGACCGATGACATCATTAAATATATTGAACCCGAATGGAAGAGGAAAGTTCAGGACCGCGCGAGTTTGAAATATGGTGAAGAGGCCTTCATCCTGTAGTGGATGTGTGTGACTGAACTTCTGATAGGGGACGATGTTAAATCATCATTACACATTAAATGTCTGGTAAATCACCATGGAACGTTCACATCACAGCAACACTTGCAAATTGTCGAAATTTATTATAAAAATCAGTGTTCTGTGCGCTAAACTTACAGAGCAACTTAATCATAGTACACACACGCTCTGCCGGTCGCATTGGTGCGGTCGGTAAGAGAAGCGGCTTACTACTGCTGTGCCGAAACCGCTCTGGAGCGGTAGTTGGTTCGATTCCAGCGCTCGGGTGGTTGTTTTTCTTTCTTTCTTCTGTCTGTTTACTTTCTAAATGTTTGTGATTGTTTCTAGGCAAGAGTGTAAAATCCGACTACGAATTAGCCCTCAGTCAATCCAGTTAAAGGCTGGGTAAGGCCGGATGCCTTCTGAGAAGTGTTCTACGTTGGTCACTCGCCAGTCGGTAGGTTTCCTGATAGACTTATGGGTAGGCACATAACCAAGGGTTTATAGCCCGAGGGGGTGCTGGTCTGGGTGTTGGAAGCTATGACCGTGGTTCGGAACCCACGTTAAGCTGTAGGTCCAGTCGCTAAAGAACCTAGCTGCTGATGCGCCTCTAACCCTAACACTTTACGTTTTACGTTACACACGCTCTTGCTGGCAGTGTTGATGAAAATACAAATTTATCAATTCGATAATGGGGATTGTCACACAGTCACGATTAATCATTATTTATTTCCGAATTTGAATAGTATTGATCTGGAAGAGATGTGGTTCGAATCAGACGGATCGATCGATTTATGGAGGGAATTCGGTGAGAAAATTATTTCGGGCAACGGATTAACTACCAAGATTATTATTTTCTTTGGGGTTATGTTAAATATTTGGATTATGCCAATAAACCAGCGACTATTGACGCCTTGGAAGCCAATATAACCCGGACAATTGACGATATAAAACCGCAACTGCTTGAAAAAGCGCTCGAAAATTCGATTGGCCGAATGCGTTTGTTGCGAAATGTTAGTTTATATAAAATAAATAGTTTCAAGGCATCTAATTTGGTTGTTGTTTTATTTGAATTTTAAGTTCGGACGCACTAAAAGAATCACCCTATATATCCTATAATAATAATTGTGAACAGCTGTTTATATTTATTTATATTAGATATTTAAGTTGGAACTAATAAGTTATTTTGCTATGAAACTATGATGTTTTCTCTAAAAACACCGACAATGTCTCACGCTGTATAAGAGCAATGCATTTTGACGTTTTGGAGAAACTTATCAAATATAAAAGATTTTATTAAAATTGATTTAAATTTTTTTAGTATTGGCATTAACAGTTATTGAAAATAACAATACCTATATAATGAATTAGTTATAATCCTTATTTAACAATATACCTAATTACACTTTATACATGTTATTTAAAAATCCATCTATTATCCATGTGTTTCCTGATTTGATTACTGAATATAAAACTGATGAATTTTACTCCGAAAAAATACGCTAAAGTATTTATGATATTTACAACTACGTAATACGAGATTTTCAGTATCTCCCGAATGACATATTAATAATATCATAATATTTACAGCGTATTTTAGACGTTTTCAGAGCTATTTAATTTAATTACAAAGATTTTTTGAGAGTTATTGATTTTTCAGTCAATAGATACTAATCATAAAAATATTTCGGATGGGTAGTAAATCAAAATACTGATAAGCGGTGTCTTTTATTGTGGACGATTCACAACTGTAAACATACCTACACAAAAAACGACAAGCATTTTTTACTCTAACTCATATAAATTTGCAACAGTACGTTGTTTAATGTAGAAGGGTTTATTTTTAATATTTATTATTTCTTAAATGTGAGAGAAACAATTTTGTTATAGATTTAATGATTGCTTAAATCGCTACGAAATATATTATTATAAACTATTTACAATCCTTGAAACATATTTAAAATGTCAATAAATGTTTAAATTATTTTATGCTTATTATTTGATCTGGAAACTGCATTATTTGACATTAATATATAAAATTAATGATTTCAAACCCCATCCCATATCAATTTACCTTTTCCAAACTCCTCCCTCCATTTTGACTCTGATCAGCTTCCTCCCCGGACCACCGTCAACACACGCAGTGCACCAAATAAAACCAACAAGTTTTTTAATCAAATTACTAAAAGTGTGTAGATCCTTAAAAAAACTATCGTGAGATAAAAAAAATTTGCGCCTCTTGCAAACGTCGGCTCGTCACCGCACAACACTAAACACAGCGACCGTAAACAAAAGACGGCGCCGACGAAATCCCGCCAAACACGACGTCGCACACACAGCCACCCGCGATCGAGCACTACGTTAAGAAGGAAGCGGCCCGCTAGCTGCCCGATCAGGGTGTGTTGACTTTGTTGTTCTTCTTTTCGGCGGCTGGCGTGAGGACGCTTCAGCGTGGCAGGGCGTTCGTATGTAGCGTACTAAATAGCTGGGGTATCTGGAGCGAGAGGATAATCGGGAGACAGAGGCGAATTCACTCAACGAAAATGTAATGAACGAGAGTTGTTGACAATACGAGTGGTATAAATGAGGATTACTTGTTATACTATTAATAGAATCTTATGTTGTTCTCTGAGAATTTCCAATAATTGGATCATTTGAAAATGTGTCAAGAATCTCATGTTTTAGGGTACATGGCTGAGTGGTAGCACTAAAATAAATATTCAATTGTGTGCATTATTGCTTCTTTATGATTTATCAGTCATAACATATAAGATTTGAAATTTATTTAAAAATTTGAATCTAAATTATATAGGGTGATTTTTTTGTGGGTCCGAATTAAAAACCGAAATTTAAATAAAACTACAACCAAATTAAACAAATAAAACTACAACCTTGAACATATTTACGTTGTGTGAAATAACATTCAATGGCATTAATGTTTGAAAACATTTTCGGACAAATGTCCGCAGCGGCTATTTCTATCTGATTTCCGACCACTTTTTCAAGCAATTGCGGTCTTTTGTCCGCAATTGTCCCACTTATGTTGTCTTCCAAGACGTCAATAGCTGCTGGTTTATCAGCATAGACTAAAAATTTAACATAACCCTAAAGAATATAATCTAAAGGTATAAAAAGACATGATTTGATTGATTGATTTATTTTATTTATGTCACGTCAACGCACCAGGTGTTATTTAGTGACTGTTCACTGTTGCTGACAAGAAATTCAGGTGTTTCAGGGAACTGGCGTCGATTAAAAGAGAACTCATAATTGTATACAGGACGAAGAACTACAAGAATGACTAGAATAATATTTGTTAGAAGGATCATCAGTCACCTCAAGACGATTACATTTTGTGGAAGTATCCAGATTATTTTAGGAATTCAAGAAAATTTCCCAGCACATGGTGGGAGAATAATTCCTCGATGGAACGAGACAATTCTAACCTTGAACGGTTGGGAGATATGACAGAACAAGAAGAGAGTACATAGAAGACTGTAAAGGAGGATCCACAAAGAGGGCAGGAGGGAGCCGGGCTCCCATAAGATATTGATGAGGGAAGAGGCAGTGGCCGATCATAAGTCTGTTGAGTATAATTTGAGATTTTCTGGAGAGGGAAAAATGTATTCTGAGAAGATTTTTTTAACCTGCCATAATTTGTTGTTTCTATCTCTAAGATCCCACTCAAGCTGGATAATTTTAGAAAGTTTATCAGATACTATTGGATAATAATCTCTGAGAGAATGAACTATGGAAATGGAAATGGAAATCCGGAGAATATGGCATCTTTTGCCAAATGGTCAGTTCTTTTATTTCCCTCAATAGCCACATGTCCAGGTATCCATACTAGTGATATTGTGTAGGATAAGGAATCTAAGGAGAAAAGGAGATCCCAAATTTTGAGGATTAAGGGATGAGTTGAATTTGAGTAATTGATTAATTTAAGAGAATTGAGAGAATCAGTACAAATCAACCATGAAGAGTCTTGCTCAGAGGATATGTTATGAGCCTCATGTATTGCAAAGCGCTCGGCTGATAGTATGGAGGTTATAGAGGGAAGGCTGTACTTGTTGGAAGAATAAAGACAATGTATGGCAGCACCAACACCTCAGGGGGATTTAGAGCCATCAGTAAAGATCAAATTATAGGTTGGAAATGCTGTAAGTATATTTCGAAAATGAGCCCTGAAAAAGGCTGGAGGATAGGCAGCGTTATCAAATTTGGATAAAGAGAAAATTATATTTAGGGGCGGCATAAGCAAAGATGAGGGATTGGAGTGGAAGGAAGAGAGGTAGAAAAGAAAAAGGATTTTGATAGTTCTGCTAGAGTCCAAGAGAATCTATGAGCTTTGGAGTCATGGATTGGGATGGGGAAATTGAGAGGTCTGAATAGCTTATTACCACCGATGATAATAAATTTGAACTTGCTCGTGCTGCAGCCCTGAGTAGAAATTTAGTCCTTCCAAATTTCAATGGTTCAACTGCTCAAAGGCATTGGAGACTCTTTGTGGGACTAGATTTAAAGACTTCTAGAGCTAGTCTAAGGGCGTTATTTTGTATAGTTTCTTATGATTTCAAATAAGTAGAGCAAGCTGAGTTGCAGAGAAAACATCCATAGTCAAGTTTAGGACGGATTATTGATTTATAAGCATGTAGAATGGAGGACTGATTTAAGCCTCTGTCTCTGTGAGATAGCCATTTTAAGATATTGAAATCAGGAATTGTTCTAGTCTGAAGGAAATTTATATGGCCTCTCCAGAAAAGGTAACTGTCAAAAATGATTCCCAGAATTTTGATTGAGAGTTTGGTTTGGATCGGAGAATTTTGGTAGGTGAATGAGTGGGTTCTGGAGCAGAGACGTTATCTACAAAAGTGTACAATCGCAGATTTACTTAGAGAAATTTTAAATCCTTTGATTTAGACAGTTTTGAAGAAGTCTTTCACCCACTCTTGGAGATGAGGCGGAGCAGAAAATCAAGATGTCATCAGCGAAGAGTCGGAAACACAGGGCTGACTACTGATTTCTGGGGAACCCCATGTTGAAGAGAAAAGAGGAGGATATATATATATATATATATATATATATATATATATATATATATATATATATATATATATATATATATATATATAGATATTATTATTATTCACGTATGAGCCCTAGTGGACCACGCGAAGTACAATTAGAGGCGTTTGTTGTTGTTGGCCTTCCTTTGCGCCCTTACTAATTTCATTCTTTCGCTATGAGCTTTTTTTCTTTCGTAAGACCAAGTTGTTCCAGTCTTCCTACATTTTTCTCTCTGGCCAACCCTCCAAACGTTAACCTTGTGTCTGAAACAGCCTCTATCCTGAATTTCACTTTGTGTAATATTTGCTGATCTTAGGTCTTCTTTAACTGCAGCAATCCATTTAATTATTTCTACTTTAGCTCTACTCCTATTTTCATAAAATTCGACTATTTGTCTAGTTAGCCTACTCGGATTCATCCGTTTTATGTGTCCGTAAAACTTAAGTCTTCTTTTTCTCATATCGCTATGTATATCCGTGTATTGTTTGATTTCTTGGTTTTCTCGAAGTCGGTATGTTGTGTTATTTATTTGTTTGGGGCCTAGGATTTTTCTTATGATTTTTCTTTCCTTCTTTTCAATGTCCTCGATGTCTCTCTTTCTATTCAAAATGAGCGTTTCTGCAGCATATAGACATTCTGGCTTAATAACTGTGTTGTAATTTCTCAGTTTTGTGTTTTTAGATAGGCATTTATTGTTGTAAATATTTTGTGTAAGTCTCAATACCGTTTCCATTTTTTGACATCTACCCTTATTGGCAGCTTTTTCCAACCCATTTTCCATGATTATTTCACCTAAATATTTGAATTGAGAGACTCGTCTGATGTTACCATATTTTGTTTTTAGAAATGGTATTCTTAGTCTGTTGCAGGTCATGTATTGTGTCTTTTCAAAGGAAATTTCGAGTCCTACCTTTTCTGCTGTTTCTTTTAGGATTTCAATCTGTTTCTGCGCCGTTAATACATCTTGAGCTAAAATTGCTAGATCATCAGCAAATGCCAGACAATCAATTTTGATGTTGATTCCCCCAGTTTAATGGGCTGGTCAGTATTCAGGGCCGACTTTTTTTCACGCCACTCCTGTATTACTTTTTCTAGAACACAGTTAAATAAGAGTGGCGAGAGTCCATCCCCTTGTCTCACTCCAGTTTTAATATCGAAGGACTCTGAGATGTCACCCATGAATTTAACTTTTGACCTTGTGTTAGTTAACGTTGCTTTAATAATTGCCAGCATTTTCAGATCTAGTCCTTGTTCTTTTAAGATTCGGAATAAAGATTCGCGGTCAATAGAATCATATGCTTTTTTGAAATCCATAAATGTACAGACGAGATTTTTATTATACAGTTTTTGATGTCTTAGAATCAACTTCAGATTCAGGATCTGTTCAGGGCAGGATCTGCCCGATCAAAAACCTGCTTGATATTCACCAATGTTAGGTTCTAACTGTCCCTGTGCTCTGTCTAGTAGACATTGAGATAGAATCTTGTAACAAACTGGGAGAAGAGATATCCCTCTATAGTTGTTTACATCCGTTCTATCTCCTTTCTTATGTAGTGGATGGATTAGAGCATCTTTCCAAGCTTCCGGAATCCGTTCGGTTCGCCAAACTTCTTGTAGAATTTTGGTTATTTCCCTGATTGTACCTGGACCAGCGGATTTCAAAAGTTCCGCAGTGATTCCATCTTCACCAGAAGCCTTGTCATTTTTAAGCGGCTTGATTTGCCTAATTATTTCATCTTCATTCGGTGGTAATGAATCTGGGTTTGTTTGTTTAGGTTTTAGTGTTGCTAATTTGTTTAAGGGCTCAGGGCAGTTTAGTATTTGTTCAAAATATTTCGCAAGTTCTTTGCAATTGTCTTGGTTATTTAGAGCTAATTGTCCGTTTTCCTTTTGGAAGCAAAGACTTTGCGGTTGATAGCCTGTTAATTTAGTTTTAAATGTTTTGTAAAAATTTCGAGTGTTATTTTTTTGGAAATCTTTTTCTATTTCATTAAGTTGATTGTTTTCATATTTTCTTTTAGTTTGTCTAATTAGCTTCGATGTTTCTTTTCTTACTTCCAAAAAGAGGTTATAACTGTTCCAATTATTAGGTATTGACTGTTCCAATCTTTGAATGCTTTACTTCGGCTTAATACTGCTCACTCGCAAACTTCATCCCACCACGGATGTTTTCTACGTTTTTGTAAAGGGACCAACTTTAAGGCTGTTTTAATAATTTTTTGTTTCAATTCTTGCCAGTTCTGTGCTAGTTGTTTATCAAGCTCTTCTGTTAGGGCTGGTTATATTTTCGTTGGGTCAAACTTTGGTATTAACAGCCTCTTTTGAATAAGTTGTCAAGTAGTGACCCGTGTCTATATTTGATCCTTTCCTGACTTGAACATTCAAAATCTCTTTATAATTGGGGTACAAAATGGCAACATGGTCAATTTGAAATGCACCCATGTACGTGTTTGGGCACCTCCAGGTCTTTTGTTTTGTTATTTTCTTCTTAAAATGGGTTGACATTATTTTTAGATTAAACTGCGAACATAGTTCAACTAATCTTCTACCATTATGATTAGTCCATTTATGAGCGGGAAAACTGCCGACTGTTTTCCTGTACTTTTTTCTTTCCCTCGTTGGGCGTTGAAATCACCCAATAGGATTGTTACATGGTTAGAGGGAATTTTAGAGATAGTCTTTTCCAGAGTTTCCCAGGAATTATTTACTTTTTCAGGATTAGATTTATTTTCTTCGTTAACTGGGAGGTGTGCATTGATTAATGTATAGTTTTTGTTAACACACTTGAGGGATAATGTCATAAGTCGATTATTTACTGGCTGGATATTTGTTATAGAACTAAGAATGTTTCTTGAGACAGCGAAAGCAACACCGAGATGTAGTGTATTTTTGAGTATTCTTTTGTCCGTTTTACTTTTAAAAAGTCTGTAATTGCCGAATTCCAAGGTGTTATTATCTGTCAATCTCGTTTCTTGCAAAGCTAAAATTTGGATTTTTTGCTGATTTAATGTTCGCCCCAATTCGTGTAGTTTTCCTGAACGCAGGAGAAAATTAATATTTACCGTTCCAAGAAAGTTTTTGTTTTCGGTTTCAGACGTTGGCCAGAGGTCTCCGACACCCTCTGAAAGATTTTGCGTTTAAGACTGGACGCCACAGAATCCGAAAGTCCGGTTGTACCAGCAAAGCTGGCAGAGGATTGTCTACCTCCTGGGATAATTTTGTGATTACTAGAACGTTTCATCTTGTACTTTGAATTAAAGGTTTGATCCATGATATATATATATATATATATATATATATATATATATATATATATATATATATATATATATATATATATATATATATATATACTTTACTATATATATCTATTTACTTTGAGTTTAAAAGATCGGGGAGATAGGATATTGTAGAGCAAGTAGAGAATGTTGCCTTTCAGACCTCACGTATGGAGACAGGTGGTGATTGAGTTCGAATATACCATGTCAAAAGCCTCTGATATGTCCAAGAAAGCGTCAATAGTGTGATGGTTTGTGAAAAAGAACGTCCAGATGTTGTTCTCAAGTTCGATTAGAGGATCAATCATTTGTCTCTAGAAACCAGCTTAATCTTTTTGGGACCATCCTTTTCATTAATTTGCAAAGGTGATTGGTTAAAGAGACTGAACGGTAGCTGGATGATAGAGATCTTTCATCATTGGCTTTCCATTCTCCATATTGAGACTACAATGAATTCGGTCCATGAGGAAGGGAAAAGGTGCGAAGACCATATATCATTCTATGTT
The DNA here is from genome assembly GCA_031761425.1 of Cosmopolites sordidus. Lineage (NCBI taxonomy): Eukaryota > Metazoa > Arthropoda > Insecta > Coleoptera > Curculionidae > Cosmopolites > Cosmopolites sordidus. The sequence goes on along the minus strand of JARFXV010000425.1, from coordinate 195,677 downwards.
TGGAGTAATAGACGGATTGCAGAGTCAGGAAGGTTAAGGAATTTAGGAATTGGTATCCAATCTGAGCCAGGATCAAATGGACGACACTTAGATAGAGCAGATTTTAGTTCACTGAGAGAGAAGGGAAGATTTATTGACAAATGATCAGAGTCGTTGAAGCTGAGATTTTGCTTAGGTAGGGATATGTGAGAAAGAAAGAAGAGATCATAGTTTGAATCATCTGAAATTTTTGAGGAGTGCCAAGAGTACGAGGAATATGTTCAGTTGCAGATAGCCCATTCCAATTGTCAAGAAGACCCCAAATTCCTAATTGTAGTATGCCTTTTAGTTCGCGGATACATCTCCAGAAAGATGAAAATGTAGTACCATATGTTAATGAGTTTAAGAAGGTAGACCAAAAAGAGCGTTTTGAGTAGTTTACTGTTTGCCTGGAAAGAGCATTTAGGCGTTTGTATTCTAGAAATTTTCTTTAGAGGGATGGGTTTGAAATCTGTTGTTTCATCCTTGCCTTAATAATAGTTTTGCAGGAGTCTGTCCACCCAGCAACAGAGGAGCGGGAGGTATGAATTGGAATGGAAGGGATGGGGAACCCAGTAGCTTTTATAATGGAATTTGTGAGACTTTGAATGTTGCAATTTGGATCATGAGGGATAAAAATTGTTGTGATAAAGTTTCTTATGTATAAGGTCCGGTTTGATTTCAATATGTGAGGGGATCGTTGGTAAGTAGAGAGGGAGGGGAGAGAGGAAGATTGAATAAGGATAGAGTAATGGTCGCTGCCATCTGTGTCCTCTAGAGTGGACTACTGTAAAAGTGTGAGTAAAGAAGGGGACCAAATAGATAGATCAATACGAGAAAGTGAGCCTGAAGCGAAAGAAATATGAATGAGGGATTTGGTATCCATGATGCATAGGTTGAATTGGGAACAGAAATTTGATAGAGAGGAACCTCTTGGATCGGAGCGGAGGGAACTCTATGATAGGTGGTGGGCATTAAAGTCGCCGCATAATAAGATAAAGGGGGAAGTTGGGATATGATTTGGTTTAGATCCTGAATATCTAGTGGAGCATAAGGTGGAATGTACAAGGAACAAATAGTTATGGGGAAGTCCAAGTTGGATCTGATAGCAACAACTTCGAGGGGAGAGATTAATGGGAGTTTGACATCATCTAAAATTTCATGCAGTCTATCTGCATTTAATCTATCTGATCTAAATATATTGTATTTAGGAATATTGAATGATTTATCAGCCTTTAGATTAGTTTCTTGGATAGAGAAGAATGATGGTCTATAATTGGAGATTATATTGGAGGATTTTTAATTATCGCGATGAAAGGATATACCATTCTGATTCCATTGTATAATAGTGTAGAAAGCGAATAGGTCTATACCTATTATGTCTTATTATATCTTATTATATCTATTATCCTTATGGATAGATGTGAAAGATTTTAGGAGAGAAATCCGAATTCAATGGAAGCAGTTGGAGGGAGGTTATCGAGGAGGATGAAAGTTGAAACTAGCAGAGGAGTTTTCAATTTCAATGTCTTCACTGGATCCGGACTTATTTGAAGACTTTGAAATACTTCTCGTGTCCTTTGATATGGCACCATGGGAAGGATTTGAATTCCTATCCCTGGAAGGAGGATGCTTGGAAGAAGATTTTGTTGGAAGATAGGATAGATGGGAGTCGCTCTTGGTGGAAAAATTACCGAATTTGGAATAAGTAATATAGGAAGAGCTGCCTTTAAAAGGCAGCTGAGAGGAGAAGTGGGAGAGGCCTTTCATAGAAGGAGACTTGGAAGAGAGAAGACCTCCCTCTATAGGAGATTTAGGAGGAATAGAGAAGAGAGGAGAAGAGGAAATAGAGGCCCCACTCATTAGAGCGGGGGGGGGGGGGATTGGTTAGCGGATGAGATGCTTATAGAGGAAGAAGAACCACGACGTGTAAAATTTGCAGTTGAATTTGAGTTGTTTGATATGAACACAGAACTGGATGAAGACGAAAGATCACTTTGGATGCCACAAGAAATAGGTGATTTTGGTTTTGATACCACAGCGGCAAAGGACCTGATTTGGGGAGGGGAAAGAGATTTGACTCGATTTCACAGTGGTTCTAATACGTTGAATTTCCATTTCATATTTATACATAGGTCACCCTCTATATCGGGGAGAGTGCTCTCCTTTACAGTTGATGCACTGAGTAGGGGGGACACAAGGAAGGAAGGAAGGAAGGAAGGTATCCGTGAGACGATTTCCCACACGAAGGGCAAATTGCTGAAGAATCGCGTTTACTGGAAACATATCCAATGCGCTGGCAGTTGAAGCATATTAATAGTTGATAAAAGAATGGACGAACTCTAAGAGAAAGAAAACCCGCTCTAACAAATTATCGAAGGGTATGCAGCTTAAAGGAAAGAATATCGCTAGGGGAAAGAAATAAAACTCCATCCCTTCTAGTTTGAATCCTCTTGACTTCTGTAATACTGTTGCTCTCTCAGGTTTTCCACTATAAAAAAATCTATAAGTTGGGCGTACAGAACACTGATTTTGATAACAAATTTTGCAAGCGTTGCAAAACAACGAGAGTTTGCAAGTGTTGCTCTGATGTTAAATATTCCGTGATGATTTGACAGACATCTGATATAACATAATGACATTTGCCATGATGATTTGACAGAGACCCCTATCGGAAGATCGGACACACTAAAATAATGACGCTTTACTAAACTCGAAAAGACTTACCACTTAACCTCAAATTACTTTAGTAAACTTCTCGTTACGCTTTTCACTAACCATGTTAACATCACCAGGATATGATCCAATTTACTTAAAACTAAACTATGTTATATTTAAGTGAGAACCATACCTAATGAAGCATGTAAAATCATAAACGGTGAAATTAACCAAACATTAAATTAACAATTCAATTTATCGACTTTGGTCCACCTTTAGCACTATTATATATAAAAAAAATCACCTTTTTTAACTAATTGATTAAACTTTATAAAAAAAAAACCATTCCTTATGTTGGTTTGGTTGTTACTCAAGGTTGGTTGTTACTCAACAAGTTTCTAATCTATGATTTTTTAATATTTAAATAAAAAACGCAAGTAAAGCCCAACTGACATCGATAAAATAACCAAATGAATGAAATAAAAAAAAAATATTTCAAAAATTTATTATTACTTAGCAATCATTTTGCTCATCAAATTCTGGAGCAGGAGAATTTCCTGTCAAGGACGACGCTATTGGAAGTTGCTAATAGAATTCATGATGGGCTCATGGTATTAAACTTTATTTGCAATGCTGTAACAAATGATTTCTCTTCTGAACCTAAATGTTAAGTCGTGTAGTGCTGTTCCTTTTTATTTTTTCTAACCGATGAAATAATTTTTTCAAGTTGATTGAATGGAATAGCTCCTTTATCTCAGGTCATGGTTTTCTTACATTTTTCAATTTGAATGCTCTCATATGCATCCCTTCCCAAAATCCATTTTTTACTTGATTAAACTAATTTTCAAAACATTTATGACCATCAGCAGTGACGATATCAAAAACTTCATTTATAATGGATGGCATAAAAGAAAATTCCCCATTTTAAAATAAATCTTATATTTGACTATTTTTTTTTTGTTTCGGTATACGCTTAAAACTTGCAGAATGAGCATAAATTGTTACAGTTTACTTTAAAAATGGAAAAAACATTATTGCAAGTCAGCGATTTCGACGACTATTTAACGTCAGAAACTCCAATAGGTAAATTAGTACGCAAACTTGGAAACTGAGTGTGTAGATGACGCTAGAAACAAGATCAAGATCAAAACAAGATCAGCTGGAAACATATAATGTATAAAGAAAACCGGTCCATCCGGTCCAGGATGGTCCAGGAAGGTCAACCCGGTGACGCTCTAATCAACTTGGAATAGACGGTCCTTACAGCATATTTTAAAATAAGATCTCCATATGCATCCATACAATATCTAACTACGATAAAAATTCATGGGATATCTACTTTTAAGCCATTCCGAATAACCTTGAGCAAGTGTAATTAGCATTACAAATAAACGAGCACGCTTCTTTTTTGATATTCAACTCTTTTCCTTCAAAAAGTCGATAGTTCTTCAGAGTAAGGAAACTGACATTGTTATGAGGAAGGCGGACTTGTGATGATTTACAGATGATGAATTTCGGCACATATATTATTTTATATAAATTAATATTGACAGTCCCTCGTATATATATATATATATATATATATATATATATATATATATATATATATATATATACATATATATATATATATATATATATATATATATATATATATATATATATATATATATATATATATATATATATATATATATGTATATATATATATATATATATATATATATATATATATATATATATATATATATATATATATATATATATATATATATATATTGATCACTATATATGTATCTTGGGCAGAGGGTTTCAATGGAAGGAGATACCGTCCGGGAGGTGGAACGACGCGTTAAATGTGGCTGGCAGGCATTTGGCAGGCTCAACATAGTGTTTAAGAGCAAACTACCACTTTGCCTGAAAAGAAAATTCTTGGATCTGTGTGTCCTGCCCGTTATGACATATGGAAGTGAGACCTAGACTCTCACATTATGGTCAGTTCAAAAACTTCGAATAGCACAGAGGGGAATGGAAAGATGTATGCTTGGTATTACTAGACGGGATAGAAAGCCCTGCACATGGATCAGAGAGCAGACGAAAGTGAGTGACATCATTGGAAGAATAAAGCAATTGAAATGGAAGTGGGCAGGCCATGTAGCGAGGCGGTGGGACAAAAGATAGACCAGGGCGGTCCTGGACTGGATACCGCTTGATCGCAAACGTCCACGGGGAAGACCGAAAAGACGATGGACTGATGACATTATTAAGTATTTTGGACCCGAATGGCAGAGGAGAGCTCAGGACCGCGAGAGTTGGAAGCATGCTGAAGGGGCCTTCATCCTGCAGTGGATTGATATGGGTTGATGATGATTATATATATATATATATATATATATATATATATATATATATATATATATATATATATATATATATATATATATATATAATCATCATCAGCATGTGTCAATCCACTGTAGAATGAAGGCCTCTTCAGCATGTTTTCAACTATCGCGGCCCTGAGCTTTCTTCTGCTATTCGGGTCCGATATACTTAAAGATTTCATCAGTCCATCATGTTTTTGGTCTTTTTCGTGAACGTTTGCGATCAAGCGGTATATAGTCCAGAACCGTCTTGGTCCTTTTTTCGTCCCATCGCGTCTCTACATAACCTGTCCACTTCCATTTCAATTCCTTTATTCTTCGAATGATGTCACTTACTTTCGTTTGTTCTCTGCTGATCCATGTACAGATTACCTAACCTATCCTGCCGTTCCCCTCTGTGCTACCCGAAGTTGTTGAAGTGACTGCAATGTGAGTGTCCAGGTTTCACTTTCGTATGTTATAACGGGGAGGACACACTGATCAAAGACTTTTCTTTTCAGGCAAAGTGGTACTTTGTATTAACACTAATCAACAACTTAAATCCTGCCAAATGCCTGTCAGCCACATTTAACGCTCCACCTCCAGGACGGTATCCCCATCCTATGAAATTATTTGCCCAACATCCTCCCTCCAGCTCTTTGCAGCTCTTATACGTGTCTTTGCAGCTTGTAACATTCGGGTTTTTCCCCCATTACATATGTACCCTCACCCTCCATCTTATTTGTCCCACCCCGATCTTCCGCGGGCGCGTCACAGATTTTCTGCTTTCATCCGTATAGGCGGCAACCTCTCTTATCTGTCTCCGGAAACACGCCGTCCATGGTGCAGATTCCGCCATACCTATCCCTTCTAAACTCCCTTGTATTGCCGTCCCGCTTGGTACGACCAGCGCTGTCTCCATAAATTAACCCGTCATTTGCGAATCAGTCTGCCACCGATCAGTAGCGTGTCGTGTTTTGCTAGTCCTTAGTATTGACAAACACGGAGAGTTTTCTGAGTCTCAAGGTACTTTTGTGATTCCTTCTGGCGTTATATATAGGGATTTATATAGTACCGTAGATAAGTACTTAGATGATAAGCATTTCCGTATGGTGGCCGGCATAGGCGTCCACTGGCGCCCAACTTTTGATTTTCTCGTAGTTATTGCTAAGCATCTCTTTTCCTTTTTCTTATTTTTTTGAACACATAATTATAATTAGTTCATTAGTAAATATATACATATAATTATATTTCAACGTTGTTTCTGTGCACGACCTAATGCTCTCACCCACGTCCCCGCCCCGGCATAAAAAGCTAGCCTGATAAAGTGAGTACGTTACAAGTTCCTCTGGATCTTATAAAAGAAGAACGATATCATCTGTGAATCTAAGATGGTTTAAGTATGCACCATTGATCCTGCTCCCAATCGAGCTTACGGAACATTTCTTCCAGGCAGGCTGAGAAAAGAAAAGGCTATATTGCGTCCCCCTGCCGTACGCCCCGCTCTACATTTATTCTAACCCCAAGATCATCAAGGTGGACTGTCGCTGTAGCTTCATCATATATCAATTCTAGTAGGTTTACTTAGGCTTTATCTACTCCTTGGTTAAGCAATTCATCCATTATAGCCTGCCTTGAGATTGAATCAAATGCTATTTCATAATCGATTAAATCCAAGCACAGTGACATAGTGTATTCGTTGTGTCTTTCTATGACCTGCCGTAGAACCTGGATGTGATCCATTGTACTGAATCCACTTCTAAATCCTGCTTGCTCTCTTGGTTGTGCATTATTAAGTTTTCTTAATATTCTTTTGGATATTATCTTGGTGAAAACTTTGTACACCACTGATAGGAGGCTTATTGGATGATAGTTCTTTAAATCTTCCTGTGCTTCTGTTTTATGTAAAAGAATCACTTCTGCGTTTTTCCATAAGTTGGGTACTTCTTATTCTTTGAGGCATTTTGAGTATAATTTTGCCAGTGTTTTATGTAAAGCCCGACCACCAGCTTTTAACATCTCAACAGTTATACTATCCTTTCCTACAGCCTTGCCATTTTTCATCGAGTGTATAGCCTTTGTCACTTCCTCCACCAGGATATCCGGCACTTGTTCTTCTGTAGGCATTGCTGTTCTTGACTGGTTCTAATCTGCACAGTGTAGTATCCTCACGCATTAAGGAAAACATTCGTGTCGTTTTCTTTCTCAGCTTCTGCTTAGCTTTGTTAATTCCCCTTTTTTTTCTTCCAGAGTTTTTTGCACTAGTTACATGTTGAATCGGCGCGTTTCCTATCTAATATGTTTTCATATAGTTTTGCAAATCGCAACGTACTCGACCCTATCAACAGGACTGCCTGCATTCTTAATTGTCCATAGTTTTTTCATTAAATTAATGGTCTCATTAGAGATTTTTGTCTATTTGAAACATTTATCTTCTGATGGTATTGCAGCAGCCGTTTCAAGCACATTGTTGGGGATTTCTTCACATTGGTCTGTAATTTTCATCTCCTCCGGGTCTTGCAACATAACAAAGTGGTTCGACAAAACAATTTCAAAATCTCTGCACCTCTCCAGCAGCTTTCCAGAATCCGCTTTGCCCTCTCTAGATCTTATCATTCATTAATCCTCCTTTATCCTAATCTTTGCTCATACCATGACCGGGGGTCACTTCCAACATTAAAATGGTTAAGGACAGTACAATTGCAAAATATTGTTTTATCGTTTGACATAATGTAATCAATTTCACTTGTAAGTCCAGATGGGCTTTTCCCTGTCCGTTTTTGGTTGAACTTTTTCTTATAAAACAAATTCATAATATACAGTTCTTGTCCTTCAGCAAAGTCAACCATCCTGTTACCTCTATTGTCCCGCTCACCGTTTCCATAATGGCCAGTTATATTTCCACCAGTTCTTGCTCTTCCGATTTTTGGCATTAGTTACCCAATAGGATTTTAAACCTAGGTTTCTTCTTGTCTAGAAGTTGGGCCACATCATTATAAAATTCCTCAATTTCATCATCCCCCATAGCCTGGACGATTTGAAGCTTACACTTTTTATTCAGCCGAATGACGCATTGGACTAATCGGTCAGATATACTTTCAAATTTTACTACGCGGTTGTTCAGCTTTCGATTGATGAGAAATTCAATTCCCCAAATCGTCCATTCTCCATATTTCTGGTGTAGAGAACATGACCAGTTGCTTCTGGTTTAATTAACTCTTCGCAAATTATTCGTATTTCACAGAGCCCAATAACATCCCAATGTATGTTGTCAAGTTCGATTAACAGTTCTTGCAAGCGAGCCTCCGTTTTCATTGTATATATATTAAGTGTAGCAATGTCAAAAGTCCAATGGCAGACTAACCCGGTGATTCTTAGCACCCTTTGCCTTGGGGCAGGTCTCCCCGCTGCCAAACGTAGTTGCCTCTCCGGAGAATGACAGCCGTGTTTAAAGGCATGGAGCCGAATCTGCCACGCTGATCCAATGCGGGTTAGCAGATTCTGGATCATGTTAGTCTAAGGCCTTTGCCTTTACCCCTGTCCGCCAGGGGTGACCTTACCAGGAACTTACGCTCCAGACCGCATTGTCCACCTAAAAACCCCTTTATAACGTCAAGATCTGATCCACAAATATATATATATATATATATATATATATATATATATATATATATATATATATATATATATATATATGATGTTAGATTTCTTTGGACAGCGTCCAATGAGATAACAGTAGTTTAGTATCAAGTTCATCCAACCGCTGGGTTCCACAATCTCATATGGAACACACAGCAACCTGCGTCTCCGCCCAAATGAACATTTTTGTTAGGTGCTTGACCGTGAATGAGTCTCATCTATCCCTGAAATTGGAGAGCACATGTTTCGCCTCCCGATGTTCAGGCTCGTCAGGGTACCGACACCTGCTCTCCCGTCAAGAATAGGGAGACCCCATCCACAGTCAGCAACACATACTCTCGCCCACTTTCCGTCGGATGGCGTATATATGTTTATACAATTGGCAGAGACAACAGCAATTGGGTGTCAATCTCATGTAGAATACACACCAATCTGCGCCTACGCCCAAATGAACATTTTTGTTAGGTGCTTCACCGGGAATGAGCCCCACCCAACCCTGTAATTAGAGGGCACATGTTTCGCCTCTCGATTTTCAGGCTTGTCTGGGTACGGACATATGCTTTCCCGTCAAGAATAGGGAGACCCCTACACAGTCAGCAACCTATACTCTCGCCGACTTTCTTCTTCTTCTTGTCCTGGAGGTTAAGTTGACCCGAAGGCCCTGACTTGTATTCACTGATTTTTTCGAACGTCACGACAATGTCGCTTGTTCGAAGGGTTTTAGCTGCCGTCCTTTAGGCATGGAGGTGATGACCGAAGAGGATGGTCATACTGGGGCAACGGCCGGCAATGAAGCTGCCGTGGCTCTGATTAGCGGATTGTCCGAAAGGGACGCCGTCGCTAGGAATTTGTCCAGAAGTCTGGACAGGAATGTCTGAATCACTGGTATGTCAGTTTCCCGATGGATTTGCGCATTCCTTACAAACCATGGGGCACCTACTAACGTGCGAAGAACACGTGACTGGAACGATTGCAGAATTGCAATCGACGTTGGGGGGAGGTACGGAAACCAGGCCTGAGATCCGTAGGTGAGGACGGATCGGACCATGATTTTATACAAGGTTATTCGGATGTTCAGCGAGAGCTTACTTTTGCCGTTCATTAGGGGGTAAAGCAGACGAGCCATGGCTCTTGCTTTCCCGGTTACCTTCTTTAGGTGCGGCACCCACGTGAGGGCCTTGTCGAACTCAAGGCCCAGGTAGTGTGCCGATCTGGCCCATTTGATGGGGACTCCGTAGATGCGGATATTCTGTCTGATTATCGGCTGTCTTCTTGTGAAGAGGACAGCCTGGGTTTTGCTGCGATTTATTGCTAGCCTCCAATAGGCTAGCCATTTTAGGGCTTTTAACGTCTGCCTTTGGAGCCTGGTTGTGATCAGCCAGGTCCCGGGGGCTGACGTATAAAAAGCGGTATCGTCAGCATAGAATGCAGTCTTTACATGCGGAATTTTGGGAAAGTCCGCCATGTAGACGTTGAAAATTACTGGGGCAAGAGGGGATCCTTGCGGTACTCCCGCTTCGATTCGCTGGACTGAAGACAAAGTACCATCGACGAGCACTTGGAAGGTGCGTCCAGTCAGGAACGATGCCAATAGCTTGACTAGGTCTGTTGGTATGCCCAGCCTGAGCATCTTGACTATGAGTCCGAGATGCCAGACTCTGTCGAAGGCTTGCGAGAGGTCTAAGAAGACGGCTCCCGTGTGGCGCCTACCACCGAAACCCTGCCTGATTTCCGTCGCGAGCCGTGCCGCCTGGTGGACGGCCGCATGCCCCCTTCGGAAACCGAGCTGTTCGTCCGGCAGTATGTTCTTGTCGGCAAGAACGAAGTTGAGAGCGCGTAAAATCGCCCTCTCGACGACCTTGCCGAGTGCGCTAAGCAAGCTAATGGGTCTATAGCTACTTGGCTCTCTTGGGCTTTTTCCTTTTTTCAGGATTACTATGATTTGGGCCTGTTTCCATATAGCTGGAAAGTGCTGAAGTCTGAAAGAAGCGTTGACAATATTTGCCAACTGAGCTATCTGCTTGTTTGGTAGCCGTTTCAGCTGCATCGGAGAGATACGGTCGCGACCAGGAACTTTTCTAGATTTCAAACCTCGGATAATATCGTGTATTATCTTCGGCGAGACTATTTGGCTGATCAAGTAGCCGGGATTAGGAGTTCCTTGGTAAGATAGAATTTCTTTCCTGAACTGTTCAACTTTAGTCCTCTTTTCGGCTGAAGGCCGAAGAGAGGTCATCTGCTTTTGGTAGGTCACGGCGAAGAGCTCCGCTTTTTCCGCCCCCGTGACGGCGTGAGTATCACCCGTCCTCAGGGGAGGAATCGGCGCTCTCGCCTTTCCCACCAAGAGATTGGCCGTTTTCCAAATCGATCGATCGGCCCTGTCGATTGACGCTAGAAAATCGTCCCATCTGTCGATCCTGAATTCTTCGAGAGCCCGTAGGGACTCCCTTTTGGCTTCGTTTGCACGTCGCCCGAGCTCAGGGTCGCCAGTCAGTCGATAGCGTCTGTATAGTCGGTTTTTCAGACGAATCTTCTCTTTTACCTCGGACGGAATGTCTAAGGTGGTCCGAGAAGGGTCCGTCTTGAGACTAGTAGCCACTTTCGTGGCTTCTATTATATCTTTAGTTAGTTTTTCGACCGCATCCTCTAGCTGCTGAACGTTATCAATGCGCGGGTTGGGCCCGCTGTTTTGCAAATGCTCTTGGAATTTGCTCCAACTGATGTTAGATACCTTTCGCGGTGGGAAGGTGTCCACCTTGGTACCTATGGTTAGAATGACCGGGTAATGATCCGACGTAAGCTCGTGAACAACCTGGACGGTGCAATGATTCGTTAGATTTCTCACGATGAAGAAATCTAAGAAGCTGTCGAGACGGGATGGTTCGTCCGGGACAAGCAGGTTCAGCCCGTATCTATCCGCCATAGATAACAGGTCAGCGCCCCTCTTGTTTATCCATCTCGAACCCCACACTTGGTTATGAGCGTTATAGTCCCCTCCAATGATGAATGGAGTGTTGTTAGTCAGGAACCTGCTCACTTCACCTGAATCGAAGTTGTTGCAGGTTCTCTGGTACCATGAAGATAGGTTTACTGGACTACCTTCTAGAGCCACTTGGACCGACATCACCTCTGAGGAAGTAAAGCCCGTCGGGGGCAAAAGGTTGTGTCTGATTCCTCTCCTGACGAGAATCATCAGACCACCCTTCGCTCCGCCGAGGCGATCCTCCCTATAGCAGCAAAAGTTCCTCACGCCGAACCGTTGGCTCGGCTTGAGGAAAGTTTCCTGAATCAGGGCTACGTCGATGCCGTGGTCTTCTAGAAACGCCGTTAATTCCAACTTTTTCCCGCTCAGGGAGTTGGAATTCCAAGTCACAACGCGCAATGAATCTTTATTGTTCATTGGCGGTTTGATACATGGCTAAAGCTGCGTTCAGTTGCTGCTGTACCATGGCAGCCATCTGACGCATCATGTTCTCCATCATTGCGGAGAAGTCCGGCAACTGGATTTTTGGGAGAGTGGCCTGTGTCGGGGCGACCGTCGCCTCGACCGGGGTTTTCCTGTTTGTTTGAGTCCCCCAGACGAATGTAGGGGGTGGAATCTTCGGCGGAGTTTTGACCGGAGCGGCTTCCTGTGTTTTCTTGCCCTCCAACCTGTTCGGGGGTTTCCTGGGGCAAGTTTTCGCGTTTGCTGGGTGGGGACCACCGCAGTTAACGCATTTAGCCGGAGTGTTCCTCGGCTTTTTGCAGTCTTTTGAGGCGTGGTTCATCGAGCACCTCATGCATTTTGGTGGGGCGTGGCACTTCTTGGCCGTGTGCCCATAGACCTGGCAGTTGAAACACTGCGAGGTCTCACCGTTAGATTTTACACTCTCGACTTTAATTTTCTGGTGCACCAGATACTTTAGATTATATATCCCCTTTTGTGTCTTGGGGAGGATGACGTGTACCATGGCTAGTGGTCCCTTGTTATTTCTCCATCTCTGGACTTTGGATGGAGTGAACCCTAGTTCGACGAGCTCTTCTCTGACCTCGTCCTCCTTGACCGTTTCCACGATGTTGCGGAGCAAGACATGGAGCTGCTTCTCGTCTTTTGAGCAGAACGTGTGATAGGGAATTTTTTCCCCATCCAAGAACGCCGTCAATTTCCTATAATCGGTTGACGATCTAGGCTGAATTTTGACCCCTTCAGGGCGATTCAGCGCCTTGTCAGTGCCGATTTTCTCTTTTAAAATGAAGGTCATTACCTTCATGTACTGCGCTTTGCTGCGTAGTATCACCGGCGGGACTTTTTCAGTCTTCGCTGCCGGTATTTTCTTGGTGGTGGCCTCTTTGGCTACCGGGGTTGGTTTTGCGCTAGGGCCCGCCTCTCCGACGGGTCTTTTCTTCATTGCCTGTTCTGGCTGCCTCTCTTCCTCGGAGGACGGCCTATTTCGCTTGGTGCAGCGCCTTTTCTTGCCGGTGCTGACCTCATAATCAGAGTCAGAGGAGTCTCCGCCGGTGGAAACAACTTCAGCTTCACTTCCTTCCTGTTCCATTCTGGTCACACCAGGAATTTTATTCGATGTTTTGACGCCTTTTGGCGGTTTTAATGGAGGGAAATCGGCCTCGCTCAATTTCCCGTCACCTGCGGTTATTATCTTTCCCTCCTGCTGTTTGTCGCAGGCCGCCTCTTTATCTTCTATAGGCGCCGGCCCTTTGGTGCGACCAGTTTCCTTTTTTAATATTTTTGCCGGCCCTTTGGTGCTGGCGGTCTCTTTTGAGGGAGAATTTTCCGTCCCGTTGGTGCGGGCGGTCTCTGTCCTTTCCATTTTGTCGACTTTCGCGTTAAGCGAAGCCACCTGGTCTCTGAGTTGTTTAACGAGCTCCTTTAGCTCGAAAATAGTCTCATTTAACCCATGATTGTCGCTACGGGCCTGCGCTAATTCAGCCTGAAGGGCCATGATGACGTCATCGGGTCCGTTGGACGGACCCGGTAACACGAATGCCATTTATGCCAAACAATGAACACAGTAAAATATAAAAAGCAATAAATATACACAAAAGCAGCGCATAAGGCGCTGTATTGAAAAATTTAAATGCCTTAAGATATTATTTATGATTGATTTATGCCCAAAGACTATCCTATCACTTACCGGCCAGGATCGTCGAGGAAAACCTGTCAAAAACAATTCCAACACTCTCCACTTCACTCGTATCGCACTGAAGCGATATAATCCGCACTAAAAACTTGGGAAAATAGGTCGTTTCTAAAGAAACAACCTAATTCCAGAATATTCTTTATTAGATGCCACGTGTAGCTGCACTTGGATAGTACCAGAATACATTAACCAATGGGAGCGCAGGAAATACGTCCTCACTGTACGAATGCTTCTGATTGAAAATCGCCGACTTTTCGTCGGATGGCGTATATATGTAATGTTAGATTTCTTTGGAGAGCGTGGATTGGGTCTCCCTATTCTTGACGGGAGAGCATGTGTCGGTACCCTGACGAGTCTGAACATCGAGAGGCGAAACATGTGCCCTCCAATTGCAGGGATGGGTGGGGCTCAATCCCGATCAAGCACCTCACAAAAATGTTGTATAGAACGGGGTGTACGGCAGGGTGACTCAGTATCGCTTGTCCTTTTCTCAGCCCGCCTAGAATAGGTATTTCGCAATCTGGACTGGGAACAGGATGGAATAAAAATAAATGGTGCATACTTAAGCCACCGTAGATTTGCAGATGATATCGTTCTCCTGTCACAAGATCCAGATGAACTATAAAAACACATACAAGAACTACAATAGTCGGGAGAACCACTTGACTGAAAAATAAACCTGAAAAAGAGTCGGATTATGTTCAACAAATTTACTGAAAACAGTAGAATAACTATTTTTGGAAGCGATTTAGAAGAACTAGACCACTACATATATCATCGGTAAAGGAATAGAGGGATGATACCACCCGGAAAGTGGAACGGCGTGTTAAGCATGGCTGGCAGGTATTTGGAAGTCTCAATATAGTGTTTAAGAACAAACTCCCACTTTGTTTGAAGAGAAAAGTTTTTGATCGATACGTGCTACCTGTTCTGGCGTACAAAAGTGAAACATGGACATTTACATCACAATCAATTTAAAGACTTCAGTTAGCCCAGAGGGGAATGGAATGGTGTAGTAGATAGTGGACTTTGGACATTGGACATTACAACTCTAAATATTTGGACATTGAAAACGGATGAACGCCTGCAAGAACTACTGCTCGAGCTTGACAACATACACTGAGAGATCATAGGGCTAAGTGAAACCCGAAAAAAACGCATAGAGCTAATCAAATTGGAAACAACTAGTCACGTACACTACACTCGGGGTACGGAGTATGGACGATGTGGTGGAATTGGATTCCTCATTAACAAAACGGTTGAAGGATAACGTCGTAAAATCTGAAAGTATATCTGACCGACTAACCCAATGCGTCATTCAGCTGAATAAAAAGTTTAAGCTTCAAAGCGTCCAAGCTTATGCACCAACTATAAGCACAACTATAATTGGAAAAGCAAGAAATGGTGAAACTGCAACTGGCCCATATGGAAGTTGTGAGAGGAACAATAGAGGTGGAAGACTGGTTGATTTTGTTAAAGGACAAGAACTGTACATTATGAACTCGTTCTATAAGAAAAATATTAGTAGAAAATGGTCACCAAAAAGTCCATCTGGTTTCACAAGTGAAATTGACTACATCATGTCAAACGATAAAACAATATTTTGCAATTTTACTGTCCTTAACCGTTTTAATGTTGGAAGTGGCTATATAATGGAACGAGCAATGGTTAGGATAAACTGTCGAAGAGAGCATACAAGGATGATAAGTTGGAAGAATCGCAAAGTGAATTCTGGGAAGCTGCTGCAGAGGGACATTGATTTTAAAATTGCTTTGTCGAACCGCTTTGCTGTGATGCAAGACCCAAAAGAGTTGGAAATAACAGATCAATATGCAGAAATTTCCGACAATGCGCTTGATACGGCTGCTGCAATAACACCAGCAGAACACAGTTTCAAATGGTCAAAAATTTCCAATGATCCAATCCCATTGATTTAATGAAGAAACGGAGGACAATAAAGAATACAGGCAGTCATTTTGGCAGGGTCGAGTACGCTCAGCTATGCAAAACTATAAGAAAACGTATTCGAGAGGAAACGCGTCGGTTCAACATGCAGCAAGTTCAGAAAACACTAGCAGAAAACAAGGGAATAAACAAAGCTAAACATACGCTAATAAATAAAAGGACACAAATGTTTGCCTTCATGCATGAGGATGGCATAGTGTGTAGGGAGCGTACGGAAATGTTCAAGGTTATCAGAACATTTTATTCACAGTTATATGAAAATCAGAACCAGTCAAAGACAGCAATGCCCACGAAAAAACAAATGCCAGATATCCTGTTGAATAAAATGACAAATGCCATTGAAGCGATGAAGAATGGATAGGCTCCAGGAAAGGATAATGTAACGGTTGAAACGTTAAAAGCAGGTGGTCGAACTTTACATAAAATACTGGCAAAATTATAGTCAAAATGCCAAACATCAAAAAATACTGCGTCTGTAGAAAAATGCTAAAGTGATTCTTCTTCATAAGAAAGGAGCACAGAAATATTTAAAAAACTACCGCCCAATAAGCCTCCTATTAGTAATGTACAAAGTTTTCAACAAGATATTATCTAATATTATCTTAATTAATATTAACCACACTGAATGACGCACAACCAAGAGAGCAGGTAGAATTCAGAAGGGGATTTAATACAACGGATCATATCCAGGTTGTCCAACTAATCATAGAAAGACACAATGAATACACCATGCCACTGAGCTTGGTTTTTATTAACTATAAAAAAGCTTTTGATTCAATATCGACGCAAGTCATAATGGATGCATTGCTTAACCAGGGGATAGACAGAGCCTATGTGAATCTACTGCAATCCATGTATGAGAAAGCTACATGCATGATCTTGAAGTTAAAATCAACGTAGAACGGGGTGTACGGCAGAGTGACTCAGTATATCATGTTCTTTTCTCAGCCTGCCTTGAAGAATTATTCAGTAATCTGGATTGGGAACAGGAGGAAACAAAAATCAATGGTGCATACCTAAGTCATCTTAGATGCGCAGATGATATCCTTCTCCTCTCACAAGACCAAGATGAGCTACAAAAACACATACAAGAACTGCAAAGGGCGGGAGAACCATTTAGTTTGAAAATAAACCTAAAAAAGAGTTCAACAGAAGAATTTCTATTTTAGGAAGCGATTTAGAGGTTATAGACCACTAAATATATCTTGGGCAAAAGATTTCAATAAAGGGTGATAGTGCCCGGGAAGTAGAATGACGTGTTAAGTGTGGCTGGCGGGCATTTGGCAGGCTCAATAAAGTGTTTAAGAACAAAGTTCCACTTTGTCTGAAGAGAAAGGATTTTTAATCAGTGCGTACTGCCTGTTTTGGCATACGGGAGTGAAATGGGGAGGGGAGAGGGAATGGAAAGGTGTATTATTGGCATTATAAAGTGAGACAGGAAGATCTGCATATTGATCAGAGAACAAAGGAATGTGTGTGACATCATTGGAAGGGTGAAAGAATTGAAATGGAAATGTGCAAGCCATAAAGCGAGGCGATGCGACGATAGATGGACCAAAGCATGTCTGGAATGGATTTCACTTGAACATAAACGCCCACAAAGAAGACTGAAAATACAACGGATGACATCATCAAGTATGTTGGACACGAATGGCAGAGGAAAGCTCAGGATCGCTCGAGTTGAAAGTATGCTGGGGAGGCCTTCATCCTGCAGTGAATCGACTATGGCTGAATAACGATAATTGTCTGAAGACTTCATCCATCCATCCATCATATTCTTCCATCCGCGAAACACTACGAACTAACATATATATATATATATATATATATATATATATATATATATATATATATATATATATATATATATATATACATACATATATATATACATTTTTGTTGGTTGCTTGAGCCCCACCTATTGAGCCTCATCTATTCCTTCAACTGAATGACATATGTTTCGAGGGTCAGACTCATCAGGGCGCCGACATATACCATACCATCAAGAATAGGGAGACCCTATCCACAGCCAACAACCCATGTTGTCGCCGACTTCCCGTCGGATGGCGTACATATATATACTCGTCAATCCCGACACTGCAAAAGTTTTTTTTAAATAAATCGTATTACGCATGCTTATTGAAACCAATAGAAACTAATTGTGCCTTGTGTTTTTTTTCAAAAATCAACATTCGAAAATATAATTTGTTCACACATGTGCTAGTTAGGTCTGTATTTTATAGACTAATTGGGATCCCAATTTTCACATTTGTATACAATTCGCCCAAAAGGTTGTTTTCTCTAATAAAATAATAAAAATTAATTAATAATTCAATTAATGAGATCGGCCCCTCCCATATTTTCATTGTAACTAAATACAATATCTGGTTGGGGAATAAAAATGTAACCCTTATTAGTCTTAGAATATATTTTTGCAGTTTTTAAGGGATGAACCATGTGTTTGGATGAAGCCATGGTCACAGCCTTGTTGTCACACCACTTGACCAAACCAATTTTTTTGTCAAGTCTTACTCGAGTCTCATAAGAACCTCTCTCACCTTTCAATGTATTGTTGTCGGTTTTAAATCCAACGTCTGGAAACCTCTTGGACATAATAGTCCCGGTTCCAAAAATACCCTTTTCTAATAACATTTCAAGAAGAACAGTACCGGTAAAATATGTATCAAAATAAACGTTTGTTTCTTGAGAACAATCTCGAAACAACTGCATAACTGCCCTTCCTCCATTGCTCAACTTGAATATTCCGTCTATTTCTGGGTGTAGGGCGGTATTTTTTCCTTGATGCACTTTTAAATCAAGAATTAGGCCGCTGGGCGAGGACAACACATACACCTTCAGTCCAGTAGGATAGGGCTATCGAGGAACAAATTGCCTTACAGCGACTTGTCTTGTAAACGGTAAAATGTGTTCGTCAATACATACATTTTGATATCTTGGCGGAGAAAGAACTTTTTTTTTGGCAGAGAAAGAAATTCTTGAGTTGATGTTTTAAGGGCTGCATTTTTTGTCTGATGATAGTACATGTTTGTAAATTCAGTAATTTCAGTAAAAAAAATATCAGAAAAATATTCGCAAAAGTATTTAATTGCTGACTTTTTCATAAAAACAGATTCCACTGAGGTGTGCTCAACGTTGCAAGTGCATCTAGTTCTTCAGAATTTGTCCAATCTGGTGAAATTTTACGTGTATTTGACTTACGTCTTCCCCGCTGAGCTCTCCCTCTCTGTGCTCTCCCTCTCTGTGCTCTCCCTCTCTGTGCTCTCCTTTCCTGGGCACTTTCCTTTCCCCCCCTTTTTGGGGGTTGTATAACTAAATTTGTCAAAACAACAAACATTTCATCACTACGTGGTGAAGCATATGAAGTTGAAACAGAAGCTTCATCTGGTCCACTTCCTATCAAACTAGGTATTTCATCACTCCCCTCAGAATAATTGTATTCATCATCAATGTTTGAATGAATTTCTTGAGGATCGGGGATGTAGTCTCCATCAGAATCATCGCTACTAACATTGATCTCACTCTCATTCAAAATAGAGAAGATTTCGTTAACATCAGTTTCATCATTTAGCTTGAATAAGCGCCTTCTTGGTCCTAAAATTGAAAAATTAAAATAATTAAAAAAATAGAAGATGTAATTTTGTAACCTAACGTACACATTTGTGGACAATTGATAAGAGTGATAAGAGTCTCAAGTCCAAACGTACATATATGTGTACATAGTTTATCAACAAATGAGTTTTCTATCATAAAGATTAATTATTCTAATAAAAGCAGTCTGAAAATTTAATCTGATTATTTAGTCAATCAATTATCCATCAAAAGCTAATAAATAATAATTAAAACATTTATTTAAGAAGACTTACTTGAGACCCGCGAGAACTCGAAGCAACAGGTTGGTCCATTTTTCACCATCTTGCTTCATGCAGTGCCTCCTTGTTTGGAAGATAATAGGTATTTATTTTTTACCACTAGGTAGTGGCACTCGTTGGACCTAGATTTGGTGGTAAATTCAAATGTATAGTCTTCCCGTGTCTCTTTGAAAATTTGAACACAAGTGTGGACCCTGGGTCTGAATACATATATATATATATATATATATATATATATATATATATATATATATATATATATATATATATATATATATGTATCTTATGGGTGATTTTAATGCCAGAATTGGAACAACAAGAATTGACGAAAATGCAACTGGTCCATATAGAACTGGTGAGCGAGACAATAGAGGTGACAGATTGGTTGATTTTGTTGAAGGACAAGAACTATATATTATGAATTCGTTCTATAATCAACAGAAAATGGAGTTGGAAAAGTCCTTCTGGGCTCACAAGGGAAATTTATATTATTATGATCAATGATAAAACAATATTTACCAATTGTACTGTCCTTACAATTTTAATGTTGGAAGTGACCACCAAATGATACGAGCAAGGGTTCGGATTAACTGTCAAAGAGAACGTGAAAGAATGGTAAGATCAATGAAGGGAAAAGTGGATTCTGGGAAACTGCTGGAGAGGGGAAGCGATTTTGAGATTACTTTGTCAAACCAGTTTGCTATATTACAAGATCCGGAGGATGTGGAAATATCAGTTTAAAATGAAGAAATCGTCAACAATGTGCTTCAAACGGCTGCTTCAATAGCACCAGAAGAAAAATATCTCAAACAGACAAAAATCTCCAGTGAGATCATTGATTTAATGAAGAAACGGCGGGCAATGAGAAATGCAGGTAATCCTTTTGGCAAGGGACTGCCATTGCAATTGGATTGCAAAACTATAAGATAACGTATCAGAGAGGGCATGCACTTATTCAACATGCAGCTAGTGCAAAAAAACCCTGGAAGAAAACAAAGGAATTAACAAGGCTAAACAGAAGTTAAGAAATAAAAGAGCGCTGATATATGCCTTAAGGCGTTAGGATGCCACAGAATGCAGGGCGCGTACGCAAATGTTAGAGGTTGTCAAAACATTTTATTCCCAGTTATATGAAGATCAGAATCAATCAAAGACAACAATAGCTACGGAAGAACAAATGCCAGATATCCTAGTGGAGAAAATAACAAATGCTATAGAATCGATGAAAAACGGCAAGGCTCTAAGAAAGGACAGTGTAACTGTCGAAGTGCTAAAAGATGGTGCTCAGACGTTACATAAAACACCAGTGCTTTATGTAACCTCAAAGAACAAAAAGTACCTGACTTATGGAAAATGCAGAAGTGATCCTTTTACATAAGAAAGGAGCACAGAAAGATTTAACGAAGTGCCGTCCAATAAACCTATCAGAATGTACAAAGTTTGATAATTTGTAAAGGAATATTAAAAAAGCTGAATGACGCACAACCAAGAGAACAAGCAGGATTCAGAAGTGGATTCAGTACAATGGATCACATCCAGGTTGTACAGCAGGCCATAGAAAGGCACAACGAATACGCCATGCCACTGTGCTTGGCTTTTATTGACTACGAAAAAGCATTTGACTCCATCTCAAAGCATGGAATAATGAGTGCATTGCTTATCCAAGGGGTAGATAAAGCATATGTAAACCTATTAGGATCGATATATGATGGAGCTACAGCCACAATTCACCTTGATGATATTGAAGTTGCAATTAATGCAGAACGAGGTATACGGCAGGGTGACGCAATATCACCTATTCTTTTCTCAGCTGGTATTGAAGAAGTATTCCGTAAACTTGATTGGGAACAGGATGGTATAAAGATCAAAGGTGCAAACTTAAACCATCATAGATTTGCAGATGATATCGTTCTCCTTTCACAAGACCCAAAGGAGCTGCAAAGACGCATACAAGAACTGCAACGGGCAGGCAAACCATTTAGCTTGAAAATAAACCTGAAAAAGAGTCATCTTGGGCAGAGGATTTCAATGGAGGGGAATACCGCCCGGAAGGTGGAACGGCGTGTTAAATGTGGCTGGCAGGCATTTGGCAGGCTCATCATTGTGTTTAAGAGCAGACTCCCCCTTTGCCTGAAAAGAAAAGTCTTCGATCAGTGCGTTCTACCCGTTATGACATTCCGAAGTGAAACCTGGATAATCACATCGCAATCAGTTCAAAAATTTCGGGTAGCATGGAGAGGAATGGAAATATGTATGCTTGGCATTACAAGACGAGACAGAAAGTCCTGCGCATGGATCAGGGAACAAACGAAAGTCTGTGACATCATTGGAGGAATAAAGCAATTGAAATGCAGATGGACAGGCCATATAGCAAGGCGATGGGATGAACAAGGCAATCCTGGAGTGGATGCCGCTTGATCGGAAACATCCGCGAAGAAGACCGAAAGCACGATGGATTGATGACATCGTTAAGTAGATAAGCCACCAGAGTGACAGAGGAATGCTCAGGACCATAAAAGTTGGAAGCATGTTGAAGAGGCCTTCATCCTGCAGTGGATCGATACGGGCTGATGATGATGATGTTGATGATGGTAACGGTACCCTGGTAACGGTTCTTAGCCTTGGGTAACACTGTCCAGTTTAAGTTTCGGAAACAGGAAATAGTCACGGAGATAAATCAGGCAAATACAGATGTTGAAGCACACACACTTGATCGCCAAAAGTTCAAGAACAGCGACGATCCTGTGAGATGGTACTTCTCGGCGCACGATATTCAGTCGTCACTCGAACGATTCTCTTCCACAAATGCTACATAACACCCAAATAATATTCACCAGTGACATTGTGACCCAGTGGAACAAAATATAATACCTTTAAAGTCGTAAAAACAAATCAACATTGTCTTCTGTCCTGACTTCTGGAAACGCATTTTTTTCGATTTCTGAGAGTCTAGGGACTTTCACGTAGCACATGGCGGTCTCGTTTTTGAAAGGAGATATACAGCTTTCAGATTATATATAGATAGCGCCAGTGGTTTTCTTTAAATTTAAAAACTTCCGTATTTATTTTATATACGGTTCCGTTATGTTCCGTTTATTCCGTTATATTTTTAGTTTTTCTGTATATATATATATATATATATATATATATATATATATATATATATATATATATATATATGTTTATGATTTCATATAATGATGAAAGTGCTCATAAAAAGTTCACCTTCAATGGCGCGGTAAACGCCTACTAATTGAGTGAGATTGTGCCGAAACGCATTTTTTTCATAACCACTTTTAGTTTTCGGAATAGGCGTTTTAGGAAGCGCGTGACTATTTTCTATTGATAATAATTCCTGAATTTGGCATTACTTCGAAAAATCTCATCCACTTTTTGATTTTCTTCTATTTAAATTATGCGTTTACCATGCTTTCATTGCCATCACAAAATATTATAAACCACATAAAACATTATTACGACTCATTCATTTACCATAAACAGTTTGAATTATTTTAGAAAATCCTGTGGCGAATATGTCACGTTATATGTTGTTACTATTGTTCGCATAGTGACTCAAAGATAGCTCTGTTGGTAACGCAGCAATTCAACCAGTCGCCTTTTCCACTGGACAGATTTTGTACATAAATTATAAACCTTTGAAAGATTTAATTTGAATTCCTACTAATTCGTATTGATCCATGTTTTCCTACATATCAGTAAACAATAAAAACCGTAAAGTCGTAGAGTAATATAATCGTTCGCGAACAACTTAATCATTTTGTATGCATTTCCTGGTTACGAATTCGTGACATCAAATATATGTGATTTTTTTCTTCTAAACAAAATATGACTCTAGTTTTAAGTCAAAATTCCTTACATAATGTTAGCGGGATATTTATAAGAAGTTAGGGAAATCTGACATTTAATCACCCCTTTGAGCATATTTGAATGGATGTATAACATTTTCCCAATATTTAAAGTTCATTGCCTTTAAACCCAACTCACGAATAAAGAAAGATAAAGGCAAAAATGTCCAACAAGTTAATGTTATATTTCAAAAATAGTACTGAGCGATATCATTATTGTATTTTATTACAAAATATAATTTTCGAAAATAAAACTACTTTTAAGGGAAATTGTTCTGACTGTATTTCTCAGGTAAAGGTACAGACACTACCTTTACTGTATTTGTGTGTACTGTAACGTGTGATTACCATTAAGGCAAAATTAACACAGGTCGACATGATTTTTGTAACACTGATGAGTTTTTTGCGTTTCATTTAGATACTTATTAAAATACCTTTCCACAGAAATGGCCTAGCACGTCCCATTTTTAAATACCTGCTTCTCCATTATATCATGGGGATTTTTTAAAGGTACCTAGGAAGGAACCTTAAAGAGTATGATACCTTCTAGTTGAGAAAGAACTGTATGTACGCCTGCATGCATAGAGAGAGTCAAAACCGCTGATTCTACGTAACCATGACGTTCTGCTCGCTATGACTGCAGTTTCACAGAACATTTCGAACACGAGTTCATGAGTATTTAAGTTTCACCCATACAAAATTCAAGTAGTGCATGAACTGAGAGATCATGATCACTTTCACCTGTCGGGTTTTGCGAATAAAGAAAATGTTCGATATCAGTCTAATAAAAATTCTCGCCAACTTACGTCAGAAAAGTCACAGTGTAGTGTGTTGTATTATTGGTATTATTGATCCTTACGTTTTTGAGAATGTTATCTTTACTTGAGTGAGACGTTTTTGACACATTTAACCTGATTTTTTCTTGTTAATAACAATGATTTCAGCAAGATCGAGCGACTGCTCACACCGGTTGATAAACCTCACTGATAAACGCAGTTTGTCAGTTATTTCCCAATCATGTCATCTTTAGATATGGATCAATCCCTCTATGTGAACTTGCGGGGTGAGACTTTAAACTCGAACAGATTTACCACTAAACACCAAATCACTTTTTTAATCTAATTCTAAAACAAAACTATTTCTATTTATATGACAATCGTACCTAATGAAGAGTGTAAAAATCGTGAACCGTGAAGTTCACTAAGTCAAAAGTACATAAGAAATTACTGCTTTCAAATCCAAAAGTGCCAAGATTATATGCTTAACCACAAATTTATAAACCAGGAAAGTCAATAAGACCAACTGTAACAGCAATTAGTCCTAAAACATACAACTTGACAAACTGGTAAAGAATTGGGAAATCTACAAAACCAACTACCTTCCTGTTTTTTAATAGTTTCAACACAATTCATAAGGAAAGCCAAAAACACACACATACAGGAAGGTGACGTGATACCTTGAAATATGTGATGGAGTAACTCGAGTTAAACGGTTTCAATAACAAGATCCTTTCAGAGGACATCTCCCTATTAAGATTATATATGAAACAAAATTGATTTCAGCTTAATAATATGTTTCGTGAACAACAACAAGGTAGGGTAATGAGCAATACTGTATCATCGTTCTTAGCCAAGTTATTAATGAGCATTTAAATCATAAATTCGAAACCATAACATTCACATATGTACTCGAGAATAACGACAGATTACTGTGTTTGGATATTTTTGTGTGTAGAAAGAATAAAAATAGATTAGATTTTGGTGTTGTTAGAAAAATCACCACCACGAGATTCTTGAAAAATCAAAATCACGAGATACATTGCTAACGATTCGAATCATAGCTTATATAACAAAATAGCTAGCCTAAATGTTATTTATTTTCCTTTTAAAAAAATAATTATAGTAAAATATTCAAATATTATGAAAGTATCCGAAGTGAATGATTATAACACGAATATTGTAGATTAATTAATCAGAAAACATAAGTTTAGACAGTTATTGAAAGAATCTTCGACTTTTTAAAAGGAACAAAACAAAACTAAATTCATGGTAATACTGTTTAATGCCCAATTAAGACAAGGGCTAGACAAGATTTTGAAAAATGTGGACATTAAAGTAGTCTACAAACCATATAATATAAGTAAGAGAATTTCTGGGTAATCCAAAGGATCAAGTAGATCAACATCACACATCGGGGATTTATGAAATTAGATATCAAAATTGTTATCAAAGGTATTTTGGACCAAAAAAGATCCTTAATAACCAGGTATAAAGAACACTTTGCCCACATTATACATGGTATAAATGAAAAATTTTGTTTTAAAAGCACCACCATAATATAAATATTAATAATTTAAAACTTGTTAAAAGTATATATAATAACAGGACTTTGGATGCGTATGAAATGCGGAAAAAATGATCTATTCCGTTCAGTAAACATTTTAATTATTAATGTAACTAATATAAATAGAACCTAGTTTAATTTTAGAATTAAATTGAGCCATCTCCTGATGATGCTAACATGAGGCGAGAAGTTTAAAAAAGTGATCTCTTCTAGTTTAATCCAGATTTGGGGACAATCCTTAAACAGCAAGCCAGATTTGCCAGATTTAACGATGCGATTTTTATCTGTGAGGTTGTTTGAAGAGCAAGATTTATGTCGATCCTTCAACAAATATTCGAGAGCTGAGACTTCTCTAAAGTTTTTTTTTTAAATAAAGTATTTCGATACCCGATAAAGAATTTTTATACTCCCTATATATTTATCTACATTATATTTATACTCAATTATCCACCATCATATTCTTTACAAATACAGAATAATAATAGTATAAATAAAATTATCACAATTAGGTACAATTTAATCTCATTTCCTATACTATATATAATAAAACTAAATCTATTCGCTGTATGAGATACAAAATACATATAAAAAATACTAAATACAAAATAAATCTCAACTTCCAAATGATGATCCTCATTATTGTTTCCAGTTTGGATGTTACATACGAGAGGGTCCTGTCATGCTAAAAACGACGCACTCTCGGCCCAATGGCAAACGACGCAAATTTGCGCCTTCGTATTTCCGGGTTGCTATGGTTTCGGAGCACGTTGGAGATCTAGAGCATCGACGAGTTCAGAGAGAAGTATGCCTGTATAATATGATTAAAAGATTTGAAAATATTTATAATGTTATTATTAAGAAAAGTAAATAAAAGGAAATGAACTATTAAAAAATCTAAATGAACGCAGAAGGTAGGAAAGAGGTCTTTGATTTGTTAATGTTATTTTATTCTGAATGATTTCCTTATTAATTTTGGCGTGGCTAAAAAAAGTAACTCTTACTTTTAAAGATAAAAATATTTTATAATTATCATCGCAAAGGTTCGTCCTTAATAAACCACATTAGCTGTGGTGTCTAAGGCGTTAGTCTACTATCGTACTAGGCAAATAATTTTTTCTAAAATTCTTGTGAATGTTTCTAGGTAAGAGTGTAAAATCTGACAAGGAATCACCCCTCAGTCACGTCAGTTCGAGGCTGGGTAAGGCCGGATGCCTTCTGAGAGATTTTCTACGTTAGTCACTCGCCAGTCGGTAGGTTGGTTAGCCCGAGGGGGGATGCTGACCGCGGTTTTCGGTAGCTGATGACCGTGGTTCGGAACCCACGTTAAGCTGTAGGACCAGTCGCTAAATAGCCTTTTCAGTTGCTGATGCGCCTCTAACCCCAAAATTTTACTTTAGAATAAATCGATAATATCAAAGTTATTTATATTAATTTTTTTTTGCAATAATAAAATTCTTTGAAGTTTTAGACGCCCTTAGTTTCCTTGTCGCATTTCCAGAATTTTGGTCCGAAATTTGTTTAATGGGAATGGACAACAACAATATTTTCTTGCGTTGTTTTTTTTTTTCGACAATTCGTTCAAAACTAGAATTGAACGATTCTCGATATTGCTGCATTATTTGAATTATATTCCATTTGTTTACGTGTTTACTTGTGTTTGGTTGCTTAGCCATACACGTCATGAAATTGATAAAAAAGAATTAATTGTCCATTATAAGCATTCATTCGGACTGTCCCATCTGTAAGACACAATTTTAAAAATTTTCTAATAAGTGTGTTAGAAATTTGAAACGCATTAGCCGCAATATTGTTTGAAATGTAAAAATCACTCATAGACTGGTGTGTTAAGGTAATGCGTAATTCACCATGGAAAGATACACGATTCAAAAGCACATAGAAATTATTCGTATGTACCATCAAAAGCAAAAATAATATTTTCCGACGATGAGCATTTCTGGTTTAAGGGGTTTGTGAACAAACTTATCTGTGGGATTTGGGCCGATAAAAATCCTCAAATGATTAAGGAGTTATCACTCTTCATCCTCAGAACATCACTTTTTGGTGCGATTTTTGAGCTGAAGGAGTAATATGACATTAGTTTTTTAAAGACGATGATGGAAATCGCGTTTATGTTAATGGTGAACGCTATAGGAAATTGTTGATAGGATATCTTTAGCCTAAACTGATAAATATGGATACAAATAATGCTTTCTTTCAGCAAGACAATTCGACTCACAGCAAGCAATTATAGCGATTTATAGAAAGATTTATTTAAGCAATTTATAGCAAGAAAAGTTTTCTGGACACGTAATATCGCAATATGGTTATGTCAACTGGCCAGCAAGATCATGAAATATCAGGCCTTTGAATTATTTTTTCGGGTTATGTTAAATCTCTGGTTTGCAGAAATAAACCTCGAACAATTATTTATCTTAAATGAAACATACAGATCACCATTGAAAATATACCTACGCGAAAAGTAATTGAAAATTAAGTCTCCAGAATGCATTCCACCAGACGAAAAAGAGGTGAACATTTCAACAACATTATTTTCAGACCATAATGCCATTATTTGTTCTTCAAGATATATTAATTACATTGATATATGATATATGAATTACATTAATATATGAATTATGATATATGAAGTTTTAGACGCCCTTAGTTTCCTTGTCGCATTTCCAGAATTTTGGTCCGAAATTTGTTTAATGGAGATGGACAACAACAACATTTTCTTGCGTTGATTTTTTTTCGACAATTCATTCAAAACTAGAATCGAACGATTCTCGATATTGCTGCATTATTTGAATTATATTCCGTTTGTTTACGTGTTACTTGTGTTTGGTTGCTTAGCCAAATACATCATAAAATTGATAAAAATGCATTAATTGTCCAAATTCGGACTGCCCTCTATGTAAGACACAATTTTTAAAATTTTCCAATAAGAGTGTCAGAAATTTGAAACGCATTAACCGCGATATTGTTTGAAATGTAAATATCACTCATAGACTGATGTGTTAAGGTATTGTGTAATTCATCATGGAAAGATACACGATTCAAGAGCACAAAGAAATTATTCGTATGTACCATCAAAATCAAAAATAATCTTTTCCGACGAAGAGCATTTCTGGTTTAAGGAGTTTGTGAACAAACTTATGTGCGGGATTTGGGCCGATAAAAATCCTCAAATGATTCAGGAGTTATCACTCAGAACATCACTTTTTGGTGCGATTTTTGAGCTGAAGGAGTATTATGACCTTAGTTTTTTAAAGACTATGATGGAAATCGAGTTTATGTTAATGGTGAACGCTATAGGAAATTGTTGATAGGATATCTTTAGCCTGAACTGATAAATATGGATACAAACAATGTTTTCTTTCAGCGAGACAACTCGACTCACAGCAAGCGATTATAGCGATTTATAGAAAGATTTATTTAAGCAATTTA
This sequence comes from Cosmopolites sordidus, assembly GCA_031761425.1. Taxonomy (NCBI): domain Eukaryota; kingdom Metazoa; phylum Arthropoda; class Insecta; order Coleoptera; family Curculionidae; genus Cosmopolites; species Cosmopolites sordidus. The sequence continues at coordinate 166,350 of JARFXV010000425.1, read as the reverse complement.
TAGCAAGAAAAGTTTGCTGGACACGTAATATCGCAATATGGTTATGGTCAACTGGCCAGCAAGATCATGAAATATCAGGCCTTTGAATTATTTTTTCGGGTTATGTTAAATCTCTGGTTTGCAGAAATAAATCTCGAACACTTACTTATCTTAAATGAAACATACAGGTTACCATTAAGAATGTACCTACGCGAAAAGTAATTGAAAATTAAGTCTCCAGAATGCATTTCACCTGACGAAGAAGAGGCGAACATTTCAATAAGATTATTTTGAGAACATAATGCCTTTATTTGTTCTTCAAGATATATGAATTACCGAATTATCACTTATAGTTTTCATTGTACAACATTCTGTGCATCATTTGGCATGTTCTGACATTTATTGAACTTTTTTACTTCATTATTTTGGTTATGTTAGAAATACACATCATAAAAGTATTTAAGATAAATAAATTAATTCCAAAATGATCATTTTTATAATAAATTTGTATAAACTGTACAGATTGCTCCAAATTATATAACATACTTTTTATATGACAACTAATCGGTTTCACAAATGTTAAGACAAAAAGATAATTTAGCTTTTAAATTTATACTAAATTAACGGTAAAAATCCATGTTGCAAGACATTTTACATGTACCATTGCAAGTATATTTTAAATGTACTTACTAGAAATATTTTTCTCTAAACTATATAATTTTTAGAACATTTGCTTCATATGTAAATTTATTTATAGAGTTAGCCGTTTATAGAGGTTTCACTATGTTAATTAGAAGCTAAAAATTGGATTTTTACTACATACAACGTGTGACGATTAATAATTTCTATTTTTTTTAAGAGATGGCGCTGGAACCTAGGGTCCAGTCCACGGGTGTAGCCAGGATTTAGTGTGGGGGGGGGGGGGGGATTTAGTTTGAAGTAAATAAAACAACAAAAATATGCTTACATGAAATTTAATCTCGATAAGAGATGGCGTTACTGTGCGCAACGTCCACTAGTTCGGATATATATTCAATTCAAATGTAATAATTTAACTCTCTTCACTCCTCGTATTTTTCGGTATAATATTAGGTAATATTTGGCTTATTTCGGGGGGGGGTTGAACCCCCCCCCCATCCCCCCCTGGCTACGCCCGTGGTCCAGTCCAGTCTAAATTCACAGTTCACAGTCGTATTTCTTATGTCATTTTTGTTACGACAGTATCTTTCAAAACGCCATTGACATTTGAAGATGTCGAGCTGCAAGCAATGTTGGAAGAAGACGATAAGCAAACTCAACGACAAATAGCAGACATGCCATGAAAAAGATCCAGAAAATAGGAAAATAGCGAATACCACCTCTTCTGAACAACAGGCAGATGGAAAAGTGAAAAACGGTGTGCGAAGATTTACTTTCTTGGCATGACGGAAACACATTTTGTCTCAGATCGTGACTGGAGCCAAAAAATGGATATATTTCGAGACCCAAAAAGCAAAAAATCATGGCTTGACCCAGGACAACCATCAACATGGACCGCAAGACCGAATTGCTTTGGAAAGAAGACTATGCTGTGCATTTGGTGGGATCAGAAGAGTGTGGATGTTTTAAACCAGATACGAATCAGCCACAGTTATTCACACAAGAAGAATGAAAAGATGACTGTTTTAAACACCTGTGCAAAACATTTACCACATTATCTGGTGCAAAAATAAAGGTAGGATTTTTCTAGGGCCACAAATTAGATCACCGATGAATGATAAGGGATTTGAAGCGACAATGATTGTTACCGAATTAAAAGCTTGGCTTGTGTTCAAAAATGTTGAACATAATTTTTCTGTAGCTTCTGAAACTAGGTGAAAAAATTAATACTGTTCGCTAACGTCAACTAATGATCAATTTAAAACATGCATTAATCGAAAAGCAACCCGTATGGGCTACAAGACACGGAAAAGTAAGTTTGCAGCACGACAACGTTCCATCTCACACAGCGAAAACGGTCAAAGGCACCATTTCTGCATTTGGATGGGAACTCTTGCCCCACTCGCCGTACTCACCAGACTTGGCCCCTTTTATCTACGACTTGTTTTCATCGATGTGATACACACTTTCCACGAAACAGTTCAACAATTACGGAGATGTGGAAAAATGGCTTGATGACTGGACCACCTCAAAAGATGTACGATTTTTTTGGGGAGGGCAACAAAGTGCCAGAAAGAGCCAGATACCAGATGGCGCATACTTTAAATAACCCTTCTCCCAAATTAAAGGTGTTTTTTTAAGAAAATCTAAGAATTATTAACCGCCACAACTGGTGCATATCGTTCTTTCCCATTCTAAGATGTGTTTCAATCTTAATATTTAGTTCACACATGTTTTGATATAACATAACATGTTCTTAAGGTAGATTGTTTCAGATAACTATTAGATCGTTTTCAATAGCATGATTAAAAAGAGGTTTACCTTGGCCATCCCATACATGTTGAATAAGATCAATCTTATATTCTGTTGGTAGCAGAGAGCTACCAAAGTTAGAAATCAGTTGATATCAGACGTCGCTACGAGCCAGACTAACAAAGACTGCTATGACAGAAACAAAACATCAGTACATTGTACATTGTTTTGTCCTTAAATTTCGATGTCCACCCTGATAACTCGATTCAACTAATGTTTCTTAGAACTTGGTCCCTCCTTCTGGCTCGCGGTCCTCCTTTTAGCCTATTGCCCACCAGTTTCTAGTTCGTTATGGCTACTACAGTACTTTTCTACTGCTTCCTACGAATGTGTCCATATCATTTAATTATCTATATCTTTATGCAATGTTCTATATCGTTTTCATTGAGTAACTCTCTGATTTCGAGTTCAAAGTGTCTCAATTAATCTTCCTCCTTGGTGGTGAGAGTCATCGTTCCTGCTGCAATTCTCCTTTTTGGGTCATATTCAATATTTTTGTTTTTTACTTCTTCTATATGTAGAATGCTTTGTTCTCTGTTTGGATTCAATGCGCTATTTCCATAATCCAGTCATTGTTTGTGTTCACTACTACACCCAGATAAAGTGATTTACCTCTTCAAATTGAAATTGTCCAGCAACATTTCGGTTCGCCGTTTGCGATCTGCTACATTTCCACCAGCCAAATTTAACATGTCGTTCTATGTCACGGACCATCCACTATATTCAAATCCCTCTCCAAAACAGAAATTCTTATATCCGCGGCAAATCCTTTGTAGCTCTTATATGCATTTTTGTTGCTCTGGCTCTGGGTCTTGTGAAAAGACGTTGTATGCGATTCAATGATAGGTTAATTGATTCTAATGTTGTTCTGTTCCCAATCTAGATTACGAAATATCTCTTCAAGGTAGGCTGAGAAAAGATCAGTCGATATTGCGTACACCCATTCTACTGCTGTACGCTCCATTCTACGTTGAGTTTAACTTTAAGGTCATCAATGTGAACTGTCACTGTCGCTTCATTATACATAGATCCTGGGGACGTTCACATAGGCTCTGTCTACACCTTGGTTGATCAATGCATCCATTATGGCTTATTTTGAGATTGAGTCAAATGCTTTTTCATAGTCGCATAAAAGCCAAGCAGAGTGGCATGGTGTATTCATTGGGTTTTTCTATGACCTGTTAGACAACCTCGATGTGCTCGTCATTTCTAATAGCATATCTAGCATTTCTTCTTACTTGGGCATTGCTGTTTTTGATTGGTTCTGATCTCCTTATAACTTTGAATAAAATCTTCTAACAACCTCTAACATTTCCGTACGCGCACTGCATACTGTGCCGCCCTCACGCATTAAGATAAAAAATGTTTCCATTCAAATGGTGTTTAACTTTGTTTATTTCCCTATTTTCTTCCATTGTTTTTTGATCTAACTGCACGTTGCACCTGTGCATCTCTCTCGAACACGTTATTATTTATTTCGGTGTTGTAAAGGTTAAGCATACTCTGCCTTATCTAAAAGACTCTTTTATCTCTCATCTTTTTCATTCGCCTCTTGCTTCAGCCACCATCATAACATTAATCCCTAATGAAAAAGCATGATTGAATTCTAATCACAGGTTAAAATCATCAGGGTTAAGCTCTTACTAGATAAATTTTGTATAGATGCATATGGGGATTTTGTTTTATAAGGGACTGTTTTTTGTTAAACTAAATGAGAAGGAATGATGTAATTGAAATTAAGAAATGTAGTTTGGACCGAAATGCAGACGATAATCTGATTAAAGTTTATGTACAGAGAAGATGACACAATTTAATACATTTGATGGCATAAAATTGAGTCGATATATCGATATTAGATTATGCCTCGATTTATTACGGTGTCCAAAAATATACAGGGTGTTTAACGGGGGATGGTACATTACACGTTTACGGAGAAATACTTGAGGGAGGGAAATACGGAGGGTACTGATTTTAAAATTTGGATACTTATGTAAATGAATATGAACTCTCTATTTAATATATTTTCTGCCCTGCAGTGTTACCATGTCTACTCAGAGCGGATTCCAACGCGTTTTTTTAACTGGAATATCCCATATATTATTGCATTTCTAGATTCTGTGAACCATTTTGAATCTTTTTTGTGTAACATATACTATACCTATCTTAAGCCGTTTCGGAAATAAAACATATTTTTTAAGAAATTTGGCAACAAACATCCTTGAATAAAAAATATTTTTTTTACAACCAGCATAGCTAGGTACCTAAATTTTTGAATACGGTTCCTTAATAGGTTCCTTTATGACAATATGACATGAGGAATACAGACATAGAACATATTTGATAGAAATATATTTTTTATTTTTTGCTTTTATTTTTTATTTATATACATTAAATATAACCAACAATTCTTTATGATAATTTAAACAAAATGTTTTCTTAAAACATATGTCCAAAATGCAATTATTTCCACAGAAAACGCAATCTCATTTTTCTTACAATTGGAAACATCGCGAATTGTTAGGAAAATTCATCTTGTTTCATTCTTCTCTTAAGGTATTACTTGAAAATATAATCCACTCGTTTCGACATAGATTTGGTTTGTTTTTTTTTACAATATATACAATAACTACACATTAATGTCCTTTAATGTCAAAGCCTAACCTAACCTAACATGAACGTGTTCGGAAAAAATCCTGGTACATTTCTAATTTCATTACTGCTTCGCCGTAAATTAGAAGCATATCGATATATTAGCGTATAGAAACAATTTTGGTTTTAATTGGAATTTAAATTCGAACACACTAAAATCATTTTTGTCAGCAAACACGAGGTAATTATCTCTATTAGGAGATACTACTACAACTACGATACTACGTTGTCACCTTGATTTTTTTACTGATGTATGGCTGATTTTAAATTTTCAAAAAATTGTTTTTACAATGTTCATTAGTTTATTTATAGCTTATTCGTTAAATAATAACTATTTGTTATATTCCAAAATTAAAATAATAATTCTTATCGTAGCTTTTCGATTGGCAATTTTACAACTTTGCAATTTTTATTTCGCAGAAACCAGGTTTTTGACAAAAATACAAGAAAAAAAAACGAAGCGACGTCTATATGCCGAAATCGTTGATAGTCACAATGTAGGAAGCTGGAACTTATCGTTCTATCAGTCGTAACGGGCTGGGGCATGAGCGTGGAGACCCGAAAAACTTTAATAGGTTTCTCGTGTCCCACATCTATACTATATCCAAGAACATTTGACGTATCTGTAATCGCTTGAAAACTAGAATTGCAGCAAAATGTAGTTTTTCTTTCAGCGATATTTAACTTTTTTATAATTTACAATAAAAATCAGTATTTTAATTACAATTTGAAACTACTGTTTTTTTTCTTATTCTAGTAGCTTTTAAAATAAATTATTTTAAGCTTATAACAACTACATTTAATAGTAAATGGCTACCGTTTACAATTTCTATCCCGTTAAGTTTAAAAATTAAAAAAAAAAATATTCCCTGCATTCGTACTGAATCCATCAATGTATAAGAAAATCGAATCTTAGTTATTTACTTAATTTCTTTATTATGCAGTCATAATCTATCTTTCAGCATTAAGATATATTTGAGTCAAGTTTTTTCTTCCTCTAATCAAAACCTTCCACTATGTTCTATCTCCAGCCAATCTCACCATATTATTCCACTATAATTTTTATTACGCAGTATCTTAACTACTAGTTCAACCCATATACTTCTAGATCGCCCTTTTCGTTCCTTCTTATCTTTCATCTAACACATTTATTTTGCTTTCCATCCATTCTCACCAGATGGCCCTACCAAATAGTCTACTCCCCTTCAATAATTTCTTCCAATGCTTTAATATTCAATTGCTTTTTGATTTTATTATTCCTTATTTTACCCATTTTCAATATCCCCTATATTTTCCTTCTCAGAAACCTCATATCGCATCCTCTCAGCATGAACCTCATATCGCATGCTCTCAGTATACTTTTATGTCTATCAGGAGATAACCATAGAGAAATACCATCCTATAAACTTTAGAAATGGTAAGAAATACCATCTTAACAAATCTTAGTTACATCATTTATTTATAAAAGGCAAAAATCAATATTTTGAACGCTATATTTTCGATTGTGCAAAATATTATTCGTAGTATCGGTTATCAGTTATTCATGGTACTAGTTCATAACAATTAATTTTATAGAACATAATGTAATGGTTGCTTAATGACTTTTGGTAGAATATCGCGATGCAATAAAACGTCATCATTAATGATTTTGTCGATTCAAAGGCAGCCTGCGCAGAATTCACTTTAAAGGTATTGTTCACAAGTGATTGATTCCAAATTGTTAGACCATCGTTTCTCAACTTGAGTCGCATTCAGGAATATGGAGGCTTGCAACAAAATAAACCCACATATGAAAAATCCTTTTATTAACCTATTTTTAATATACAAGCGAGTGTTAGAAAATGAAATATTACCAGGTGATAACAACATAATAAAATAAACTTAAATAAAGTAATAGCCAGTTGTTTGAAATAATAATTTATTGTGTCGGTTGATTTTTGTTTTTCACTTAAAAGTTTTTCTATACGTGGATCATCATTGCAAACACACATAAGCAAATTATTTTCTAGTGATAATAGACGATTTATATAGTTAGTTTTTAAAGCTACCATAGACGAGAAGCTTTTTTTGCAAAGCAAGAAGTAGCGAAGGAGATCAATATTTTCAAAGCCTCCGTTATTAGGCTTCCGTACTCACATCGTCGTGTAAGTCAAACCTTATCTAAATCTTCAGTTAAAACTTCTAGTTGTAGAGTTTTGTCAGCCGATATTTCAATAAGTCGACAGTGAATCTCAGTAGGTAATTCAATAGGTGCAATTTTCAACAAACAGATTGAGAACTCATCTTTTCGACAAATCATCATTTCTATCTGGAAAATATTCCAGTATCTGAATTTTCAATTCATGTAAATGCGTTTTCATGCTCTCCAACACGTGATCAATAACAAAATTTTCTATATCTATATATTTGGTAATATAATCCGAAGTTAAATAGAATACATTAATTATTGCGTTTTTCAATGCATATAATCCAAATACCAAGCTTCTTGATAAAGGCCGTGATTTTATCTATCATTAGTAAACTGTTTTTGTTACACCTTATAAACTCGTATTCAAATCATTCAAATGTGAAAATATATCACTCAAGAAAGCCAACAGTAATGAAGTTTCTCCATCTTGTAAAAGTTATGAAAATCAGCAATTTTTATATGTAAAAAATATTTTCAATTCATTTCACAATTCAAAACGCCTCGTTAAAACTCGCGACAACCACCTACTTCAGTATAGAAAAACAATGAGTTCTATTTGGCACCCATTTATTCGTACAATGTGGAAAGCAATTTGGTCTGCAAAGGTCGGCTTTTAAAAAAATTTACAATTTTTACGGCTTCTCGCAAGATTTTGTACATTATCTGGCATCGTTTGTCTAGAGAGCGCATTTCTGTGAAGAAAGTGGTACCTCTATATTATATGTAGAAAAAGTATTTTTATTTTACTATCATACCATTGTTTCTCCATCTTGTAAAAGCTATGAAAATCAGCAATTTTTATATGTAAAAAATATTTTCAATTTATTTCACAATTCAAAAAGCCTCGTTAAAACTCGCGTCAACCACCTACTTCAGTATAGAAAAACAATGAGTTCTATTTGGCACCCATTTATTCGCACAATGTGGAAAGCAATCTAGTCTGCAAAGGTCGGCTTTTAAAAAAATTTACAATTTTTACGGCTTCTTACAAGATTTTGTACATAATATGGCATCTTTTTTCTAGAGAGTGCACTTCTGTGAAGAAAGCAGTACGTCTATATTATATGTAGAAAAAGTCTTTTTATTTTACTATCATACCATTGTTCATCCCCGTTATCGCTTTCGCGCTATAAGAACATACCGCAAAGCATTTATTAAAGTCCAAGTTTTCATTTTATGTTGCATCAATAAAAACTTTAAAAAGTCCTTCGCCAGTTGCTCGATCAGGGATTAGTTTGCAAAATAGCATATTTTCTTTAATTGGCCGCTCGCATTCGTATCGGGCAAAACATAAAAATTACGCCAAGTTCGACACGTCTGTTAAATAACAAAAATTCACTTAATTCACTTTTTCAATTATTTGATCGTGAACTCATTAGCCATTTCATTAATACGTCTCGATATTGTACCCTATTTGAAAGTGGTATAGTTTTCAACTTTTTTGCTTCTTCCGGACTTATCAGTACATTGACCATATCAATGGCAGAGGGTAAAATGAGCTTTCTCGCAATCGTGTGGGGCTCTCGAAGTGAACTCCCTGGCCACCTTTAATAACGCATCATAACTAGGATGCTTGAAATGCTGTGGTTTCATTACGGCTTAAATTGTTGACAGCAAGTTGTTGATATTTCAAGACAAGTAATTTGCCCTCGAAATATTCTGGTGTGTTTTGTAAAGATGGGTGTTTTTTTTACAGATGCCGGACTAATTTTGAAGGCTTCAAGCTTTCCGCGGACTTGATAATGAACAACACATTGTGGCTTGTCATTGAAGGCAATGAAGCCATATTTGAAATATGTTTAATTATGCAACCTGGTCTTTTTCTTTACTGTTTAATCAGATGTTGACGGTTCATTTCGTTGTGTCACAAATTTGTCCATTTTATTTAATATTATTAATTTATTTTATTACCACTCTGTTATTAATATATTTACCACTGAGTGAGAGAAGAAATCGTATTTAACACTGGGTGTTATCCATCCACGATTTTATCATCATCAGGAAATCATTTAATCTAATTTAAAAACTACACTATGTTGTATTTCTATGATGATGATGATACACCATATAAGTAATGTCTGAATGATTGTGGCGTGTTCATATATTTTTTCTCCTTTATTTGGGTTTTTCGTTAAAGAAAGAATCTTTCTTTAAATAAGAACAGGTATTTTTGATATTTTTTGAGTTTTAGACAGTGACGAAAAACCTAAATAAAGGAGAAAAGATACACCATATAACCAACCTTAATGAAAAATCATTAACCAAAATATTTGTTTGGTTGAAATATTTTTTATTTCTATAAACATTTATATTTTTATTATATAAAGGCAAAATAGCAAAATATATTTCATATAAAAATCAAAAGATGCCACATGTTTCCAAGATTATCAACCGCCTGTGAGAGAAATATTGTTTTTATTTAAAAGTAGCTAAGGGAAATAAGGTTGTAATATTTTGAACATGTAGAAAAATTATTTCAAGAGGATCCATATAAACGATTAAACAGGAACCCTTTGTTAAAAATGGTTAATAAAGTAAAAAATACATTGAAATCTTGTAATTGCCTTATGTCTGCTTCTCTAAAAAGCAATCTACATATTAATGTAGAAAAGTGAGGCCAATTGTATCAGACTTTGATTCTCCAACATATAACCTGGCAAAATGCCTAGCAAAGGAATTTGAATATCTACCAAACCAACTACCTTGCTGTTCTGTGATAAATTCAATAGAATTCATAAAAAAAATAAAAACACACATCTACAGGAAGGTCTAGTCTTAATGTAATTTGAGGTATTATTATATTTTCCAAGTGTACCGATTCCGCATACCTTGAAATACCCGAGGAAGTTACTCGAGTTTAACGTTTTCAATAACAAGATTGTTTCCGAATGCATCTCCCTACACGAGATTATGTTTGAAGCAAAAATTATTTTCAGCTTAATAATAGGTTTTACAAGCAATAACAAGGAATGACAATGCGCAATCATTTGTCACCGTTCTTAGACCAATTATTCATGAGCAAATTTGAGATCGAGGCGAAAGCTGAATTCAGTTACCTTCCGAAGGTATGGCTAAGATATGTGAATAATGTTTTTACAATTTTTGATTCCAAAAATGAAAACTTAAATGGTAAATCCGAAACGTTAGCATCTGCGTATGAATTCGAGAACAATGATATATTACCATTTTTGCATATTTTAGTAAGTAAGAACAATAAAAGAGGAATAAAAATAATAAAGAACAATAAAAGAAGGAACACCATCATTTCGAGATACATTCCTAACAATTCGAATGATAAAAATTCCATAAAAAGATGGCTAATTAAAATTTTGTGGTACATAGATTAATCAATGTTTCTTTAAACAAAGAAAATTATAAGAAAGGACTAAACGTAATTAGGGAGGTGTCCAAAGTGAATGGCTATAATAAGAATATTGTAGATAAATTAATTAGAAAACAAGTTTAGACAATTATTGAAAGAATCTTCGACTTTTCAAGAGAAACAAATGGTAATACCTAAGGACTAGACAAAATTAAAAAAAAAAAATGCACATAAAGGTTTCTTTTTTTAAATAACGCAATTGTAATTTAAATCTAATTATAAAAACCCTATTTAAAATAAATAAAAAAAATTTTTTTGTCTAAAATATATAAGATGTCTAAAAAACAATTAATCGAAAAACTAAGACAAACTAAGACAAATTATTTTTTTAAATTTTTTGATTTTGAAGAAATAAACAAATTTCAAACTAAACTGAAACTTTTTATTAAAAAAAAAATTAAATATGTTTTAACATTTTTGCCCTCAATTTTTGTTGTCAGTATTTGGAATTATTGGTCGTCCTTAATATCATTTTGTGCCGTTAATAGTCCAAAATTTCAATGATTTTGAAAAAAATTCGAAATAGGTTTCGAGTGACGATTACAAATACTTTACGTGAAAAAAAGAATAACGAATAATTTGAATAACGAATAATTCGAATAACGAATGATTCTAATAACACATAAACTAATGAGAACGAATAAAAGTAGTCGTTATTTTGTAATGCACAACACTGCTCACGGACCATGGCGCATAGATCATCGGTTATTATGGTCTTTATTCACTTGCTTGAAGGACTGTCAGAACGATTCTGTCTTCCAGGTCAAAATATTCGCCCTTCAACCAACCAAAGAACTATTGCAACATGGTTTCCCCAACAGCACTCTCTCCCTAAACGGCACAAGATCATCGGTTATTATGGTCTTTATTCATTTGCTTGAAGGACTGTCAGAACGATTCTGTCTTCCAGGTCAAAATATTCGCCCTTCAACCAACCAAAATACTATTGCAACATAGTCTTCCCAACAGAACTCTCGCCCTAAACGGCACAAGATCATCGGTTATTATGGTCTTTATTCACTTGCTTGAAGGACTGTCAGAACAATTCTGTCTTCCAGGTCAAAATATTCGCCCTTCAACCAACCAAAGTACTATTGCAACATGGTCTCCCCAACAGAACTCTCTCCCTAAACGGCACAAGATCATCGGTTATTATGGTCTTTATTCACTTGCTTGAAGGACTGTCAGAACGATTCTGTCTTCCAGGTCAAAATATTCGCCCTTCAACCAACCAAAGTACTATTGCAACATGATCTCCCCAACAGAACTCTATTCCTAAACGGCACAAGATCATCGGTTATTATGGTCTTTATTCACTTGCTTGAAGGACTGTCAGAACGATTCTGTCTTCCAGGTCAAAATATTCGCCCTTCAACCAACCAAAGTACTATTGCAACATGGTCTTCCCAACAGAACTCTCTCCCTAAACGGCACAAGATCATCGGTTATTATGATCTTTATTCACTTGCTTGAAGGACTGTCAGAACGATTCTGTCTTCCAGGTCAAAATATTCGCCCTTCAACCAACCAAAGTACTATTGCAACATGGTCTCCCCAACAGAACTCTCTCCCTAAACGGCACAAATGGTATTTGTTTGACATATACAAACCATATAATAAATTAAGAGAAGTGAAAGAAGTGATAAATGAAAAGTCGGGGATTTATGAAATTAGTTGTCAAGATTGCCATCGAAGGTATATCGGGCAAAATAAAAGATCCATATTAACCTGATATAAAGAACATTTGCTCTTATTAGATATAGGAGAAATAAAAAAACTTTTGAAGAACCATGAACCCGGATAATGGGCCTATTCCATTCAACTTTTTTAATTATTAATGTAACGCTTAGTTAAATTCACGGTTCATGAATTTCAGTACAGTTGTCATATAAATAGAACATAGTTTAGTTTTTGAATTAGATTAAATCATCACTTGGTCACATGGCTAGCGAAACGTGCGTCAAAAAATTCAAAAAGTGATTTGGTACTTAGTGGTAAATCTCTTCGAGTTTAGTCCACATAAATTAAACTTTTTTTTTTTATTTAAACTTTTAATCAATTTTTTAAAAACTGACATAATTTTAATTTAAATCAATTATAAAAACCCGATTTAAATTACATTTTAAATACTCTTTTTTTTGGCTAATAAATATACTAAGATGTCTAAAAAACAATTAATCGAAAAACTAAAACAAACATTTTTTATTTATTAATTGATTTGTCCGTTACTTTGTAATAGTTCATGTTTTAAAAAGGACTAAAACAATTTTTTACTTTGTTATCCATCGCTTTTATTTTTAAACAAAATTTGTGTGATTATAGTTTCGTAAAACGACTTTACATTCTCAAAGTTTTAAAGTAGTGTTTGAAAATGTTGTTGAAGGACAGCCAGAGTGATGCTGGTCTTCCAGGTCAAAATATCCGTCCCTGAACGAACCATACCACTTTTACAATATGGTCTCCCCAACAGAACTCTCTCCGTAATCGGCACAAATGTTTTTTGTTTGGCCATTATTATTGCCCTTTTTGAAATAAAAAGGTACTATAGGGTAAATGCAAGTTATCGACCGATATATTTAATTTGAATCTACTGATGGATCTTGACTAACTATTTGCAAATCAAAGCGAATATGAACATAAACATTGTTAATACCACAGGAATTAATAATTTGTAACTAAACATTACTAATACTATAATACAGATTATTGTTTATAAGCATTAAAAGAGCAACTAGTGGAAAATTCCTACTAACTTTGTGGACAACCCAATATAAGCGAACCTAAGATATTAGGTGCATATGGAATATTATAGAAGATTTTTAGATTGTGTTAGTATCTACTTGAACTTGGAAATTCATCACAAATTTTAAGCTTTGTTAAGCTAAGTGGCTTTGTCAGAATGATGTTGACAATTGAATTATTTAGTTGTCGACATAATTCTGATGAAGCTATAGTATTAGTGAAACGCGTCAAATATAAATATATAAATGTATAAGTAGAAATTAGGCAAGAAAACTATTTTATTAATCACTGTAGAAGATATACCGGCTAATAATTAAATAGGGCAACTAGAAAGAACATTTCCTCAAAGATTAATTTGATTTGGTGGAGTTTAACCTTATCGTGTTGAAATATCTTCCGATGACTTAATTTCAGACGATTTGTGCATATATTTTAATCTAATTTCGTTATTTGCGATAATATAGTATTACGAGTGAACTAATCATCCTGCATAACGGCAATACTTCGTTCGAATGAAATATCGCCTTCAAGATCATGTGAGATAATGTGAGATAGCTGCTCCCTCATGATATTTTACACACTTTATAACTATGGATAATCCATTTTTTCTTCCCCAGCTATCACAAAAATTAAGCCGAGAAACGTATCTGATCTTGATTGCGATAGATATAAGAAAAAAAAGTTCTGTGTTTGTATTTTATTTAAAAATGGATATAATTTATAGACGGCCATTACAAATTACTTTAAAAATCTTGAAAATTGTTGAAAATATGAAAATCTTTTATATATATTGAACAAAAATATTTCAATTAATCAGCCGGTCGTTTCAACAACATTTTTGATGCGTTTAGAATAATATTTAATGTGTTAACAGTTCTGAATTACGTATTAACGCATTGTAGGATATATTTTAATCAAATTTCCTGTATTTTGATGACGAGCGCCGACACCTACAAACGATGTATGAACTGTTTCAGCGAAACCACAACCATTCATTTTTTTATCGTTCACCTTGTGACGAAATTCCTCATCAATAAACACTTTTAATTAGACTAATGAACATATTTTCCACATTACTGCATCAGTGATTAATTATACCAATAAAAAACAAAACAAAAACATTTTTTTAGTTATATAATATCGATATATACAGAGTGATTAAACTTTTTATAACACATATTCAATACAAAACATAAATACATCTTCACTATTAAAAATACTTTTTATTGTTTTCAACAGCTTTACTCTGTGTTTTAGACAACTGAAGAAAGTTCTCGTTAAGTCTCTTTTGGAAATACGGCTGATTGTTCTTAACCTTCAAAATCACTTGCCTACTTGCGCTGTCATTATAAAGTTTTTCTTGATCAAACGAATCGCTCAAATAAGTGAGGTGTTCTTGATGAACCTGATTTTTGTCTTTAGCAACGAAATTGAATCATTTTCTTATGATGTTAGCGAAACACGCATCGCGAAATTCAAAATTATTTATTTGGGGTTTTCTTATAAATCTCTTTGAATTTAATATTTCGCACTAAAGATTCCAATATAAAAATTGATTTAATGATGAAATATATTTTAAATTAAACAAGTAGGTGAATAAAAAAAATGTAATGTGAAATGACTAGATTCTAAGCAGGATTATCCAACTGCCATTACATCCTCAAAAAGTCATTGTTTCCGGATAATCACTGATCGATCCTATTGGAAATATGCAGTTAATAAAGTGGTGATCATTAACAGATTTTAATAAGAGGGTTGCTATTTGGATTTGATATTTTAACAAGAAAGGAAAATTCAACTATAGTTATTGATTAATCTCTCTGTGTAGTGTTTTATTCAAAATAGACCCCTTGTGAATAAATACAAAGCTCTAAATGGTCATGTAATTTTATGAATTATTCAAGTTTTAGCAATCATCTCTAAAGTTACTTTAAAACCTTTTATTACACAAAACCTTTTAATTCATTATAAAAGTTTTTATCACAATTAATACAACTTAAAACAAATTCAGTATTAGGCAGTATCATTTTTTCTATCTACAAACAAAGAGATTCTTAAGCTGAGTCCACACCAATAAAATTTTGCGTATGTGTTGAATTTACTGGAACAATTTGTTTGATTTATCTGGTGGACAACAGATGTTTTTTTGTGTAACCTTGTGTGTCAGAGCGTCTCTATTGCCGCTCAGACATACCAGATACAATACATACACTCTGCACAGCGCAAACTTTTATTGATGTGGACCCAGCTTTACGGTTTTTAATATTCTGAATGTTCAAGAAATTCTTAAACATTTATGCCTACCTCATGTATTCATCAAAAAATGAAGCATCTAATCACGCAAAGATTTAACAAATCATCTTTTGAATTAAATTAAATGTTATTAAATAAAAATGTTGTTTAATTAAGTGTTTTAAAAACAACTTGTTAAAATATTAGTTTTATAGTTTTGGCACAGTGCCAATGCGCAATAAGTACTTTCCATATTCAATAATTTTAACCGAGTAGCCAATTATTTATTTGATCTGGAATTATCATGGTTGAAAATATTACAATATGTTAATGCTGGCCTATCATAATCAATATACTTGTCCAAATCTGAAGATCTGACACTGGACATGTTGCATCACGTTCTTATGTTGAGATAAATTTTACATTACATAGTTCTGGAATCCACAAACAGCAAGACTCTAAAAGTTTCAATATTTTTGGTAGATTAAATTCCTTTGAAAATAAAGGAAATGAGCAAGATAAAGCAAATACATTATAAGCATTTATGTTGCAAATCATACAAATCTAAAAGTCTGCAGAAATTGTTACCAATTTCATCAGAAGAGCAGTCACCCATAAAGATTAGCGAAAGAACATAGATTAGTTGCAGATACAGTTACAGTTAAAGTTAAATGATCTATAAGAATATCTTATAGGTAATTTTAAATATACTGCCTACATAGCCACATAAGTTCAATATGGAGCTGCAACATTGTTATACAGCGTGGCGGAAAAACTTTGTGTTTATTTTTCCCATGTTTTCTTATGGACAAGTTCACAGTTGCATCAGTTATAAAGATGAAATCAACTTGCCGTTCTGGCATCACTTCCCCTCGGATGGCTCAAACACCAGAAAAAGTTGAGTAATGTGAGAGAGTCGCTTGTCCTCAGTGCTGCACTAGGCGTTATACTCCAACGTTTCATTCTCATCGCTGACTACAATAAATGATAAATAACGATTTGAAATTTTTTTCCATTCACATTCATTATAAGTATCCTTGTATAGATTCTCCCTCTAAACAAGAATAACATAGTTATAAGTAAGAGATAAAATTGATAAAGGAGGTAACCGAAGTGAGTGGATAATATAGAAATATTGAAAATAGGTTAATTAGGAAACATAAGTTCAGGAAATTATTAGAAGAATCTTTCAAAAGGAAAAGAGCAAAAACATATTCATAATTATATATACCGTTTGATACCCAATTAACATAATGGCTAAACAAAATTTAAAAAAAAATGCATAATAAGCAAACCTTGTAAAAAAAGATATTCAGGAAACTTCAAAGGATAACGTAGACCAACATGAAAATTCAAGATTTTATGAAATTAGCCTGTGACGCACTTCGTTAGTGTGTAGATAAAAAAACAAAATAAAGGAAAATAAAATAAATGTATCATAATTTAAAAGGGATTGTGATTTACAATGATTTTTACAAGATCATTCTCTAAGATAGATGTAAAAATAAGGTAATATAAAGTAAGATAAGGTAATTTAAGGTAATATAAGGTAAGATAAGGTAAGATTAAGTAAGATAAGACAAGATAAGGTAAGATAAGGTAAGATAAGGCAAGATAAGGTATGATAAGGTAAGATAAGGTAAGATAAGGTAAGATAAGGTAAGATAAGGTAAGATAAGGTAAGATAAGGTGAGATAAGGTGAGATAAGGCGAGATAAGGTAAGATAAGGTGAGATAAGGTGAGATAAGGCGAGATAAGGTGAGATAAGGTGAGATAAGGTGAGATAAGGTGAGATAAGGTGAGATAAGGTGAGACAAGGTGAGATAAGGTGAGATAAGGTGAGATAAGGTGAGGTAAGGTAAGATAAGGTGAGATAAGGTAAGATAAGGTAAGGTAAGATAAGGTAAGATAAGGTAAGAGAGGTAAGAAAGGTAAGATATGGTAAGATACAGTAAGATAAGGTGAGATAAGGTAAGATAAGGTAAGATTAGGTAAGATAAGGTAAGATGAGGTAAGATAAGGTAAGATAAGGTAAGATAAGGTAAGATAAGGTAAGATAAGGTAAGATAAGGCAAGATAAGGTATGATAAGGTAAGATAAGGTAAGATAAGGTAAGATAAGGTAAGATAAGGTAAGATAAGGTAAGATAAGGTGAGATAAGGTGAGATAAGGCGAGATAAGGTAAGATAAGGCGAGATAAGGTGAGATAAGGTGAGATAAGGTGAGATAAGGTGAGATAAGGTGAGATAAGGTGAGATAAGGTGAGATAAGGTAAGATAAGGTGAGATAAGGTAAGATAAGGTAAGGTAAGATAAGGTAAGATAAGGTAAGAGAGGTAAGAAAGGTAAGATATGGTAAGATACAGTAAGATAAGGTGAGATAAGGTAAGATAAGGTAAGATTAGGTAAGATAAGGTAAGATGAGGTAAGATAAGGTAAGATAAGGTAAGATAAGGTAAGATAAGGTAAGATAAGGTAAGATAAGGTAAGATAAGGTAAGATAAGGTAAGATAAGGTAAGATAAGGTAAGATAAGGTAAGATAAGGTAAAATAAGGTAAGATAAGGTAAAATAAGGTAAGATAAGGTAAGATAAGGTAAGATAAGGTAAGATAAGGTAAGATAAGGTAAGATAAGGTAAGATAAGGTAAGATAAGTTAAGATAAGGTAAGATAAGTTAAGATAAGTTAAGATAAGGTAAGATAAGGTAAGATAAGGTAAGATAAGGTAAGATAAGATAAGATAAGGTAAGGTAAGGTAAGGTAAGGTAAGTTAAGGTAATATAATCAGAGAAAAAGAAAAACATGGATATCGGAGTCAGGCTTCACACAGGAGTGGAAAAGGGAAATGGAGCGGTACCGGTTGGAGCGGTTTACTTAAATGGGGCTCCGTCCAAGGACCGTACAAAAGGGTTTCAACACCGATCGTAACCCTCCCGTGAGTTGGATGACCAAATCCTCCCAAAGGAGTACCCATAGGATCGCTAATACGATAAACTAAATTATTACGCCATGGAGGCCAACTTTTTCAAGTATTAATATAACGTTTGGTTAAATTCTCGGTTTATGATTTTTGCACTCTTGATTAACTAAGGTTGTTACATAAATAAATTTAGTTTTAGAATCAGATTGAAAAATTTCCTGGTAATGAAGCTAATAAGTTAGCGAAATTCCCATCGAGAAATTAAAATGAAATGATTTTGCGTTTTATGGTAAATCTCTTTGAGTTCGCTGTTTCATGTGATGATATTGTTTATTGATATTATGATATTATTGATATATCGTTTCATGATATTAACATTCAAAAATTGAAATGGCAAAGCATCTTGTAAAAACAATCTCTAAACGTTATGCCCAAAGACTAAAGTGAGAGGATGAGTTTAAAGAAGTGGGAAAACTATGAACGATAAGATATTGCATAATACAAATGAAAAGTGGCAAAAAAATTATTTATAATTATGGTTGGTGTACGATGAAAGTTAATTTTAACGTTATCTTTTTTGTTCATGCCTTGTGAACTTTTAAATTGCTGTGTTTTTGCTATCATCTGCTTTTATTCACACTGAATATATTTTGCGCCTCTTTACTCTTCCATACGCTTGATTGATTTGTAATTGCTATTGATTGTTTATTATTAATAAATAATAACCGTATTGTTACAGATAAATATCTACTCATATTTACATAATCCAACTATATAGACGCCAGCTAATTTTCGTACACATCAGTAACTCTGCTTAATTCTTCACATTAACTCCAAAAAAAACTCAAAAATGAAGTTTAATATTAACTACTGTGTAGTTATATTTTTACTTGTTATTTCATGTAAGTTGATTACTTTACTGTTTATACTATGTTTTAATAATTTTGATTTTATTCTAGGTTGTAATTGTATGCCAAAGACTAGAGTCTGGTATTCACATTCAAAACCACACAGAAAAACCTTTATGGGTAGTCGAACAGCTCGTGAAGAACAATTGAGAAAGCTCATAGTGGGTAATAGTCCTGCGAGTATAATTGATCACCCTTATCAAGTCCTTCTGTTGATTAATGGCAAACCGAAATGTGGAGGATCTGTTATAAGAAGTAACTTTATTCTGACTGCGGCTCATTGTATATATAAGTGAGTAAAAGTATTTATGTTACTGTTAATCTAATGGTACAAATAATAACATGCAATAATGGTTAATATACTATTTAATTACATAGGGGGGTAGCTGACAAATTGCTGCATCTAACAATTATCGCCTTTAAGCCTTTAAACGATAAATCACAATATTTGAGGTCTGTCATGGAATGTTATTTGTCTCTTTATGTCTGATTTCGTTCTGTAATATTTCTATTATGTTTCGTTCAAAACTAGTAATTTTTAATATTTAGTGGTGTCTGCATTTATTCAAAATAGGCAAAATTGAGATGAGTATTGTTCAGCCAGTTACACCAAATATGAATGATAAAATTGAAATAAGTTCAGGTGAGAGCTATGTTTCACAATAATAAATTTCAAATAATGTAATCAAAGTATTAAGTGATACTGTTCCTTAAAAACTAAATTAAAAATTTAGAAGTGAGAACCGAAAACAATCGCCAAAGAAAATAGCCCAAGGAAACAGTCAAAGAAACTGTCGCTTTGGCTAAAGACATAATAACGACTAAACAAAGGACTAGAGTAAAAATTATATCAGAAACAAGTAGCTTTACACCACCATTTTGGGCCTTTATAATGTTAACTGCTCATCAGAAAAGTAAATCAGGCAAATCACTTCTGAGTTAAAATTTCACGATAACAAATACAGACCCAGAAATGTTCTTAGAAAGATTTGAGTATGTACGTGAAACCTGGATTTCTTATTTTAATCAAAAGTAAAATTTATAAATAATTGAATAACGGTATAACAACTCACTATCGCCACACAAACGATGGACCATTTTCTACGGGCAAGCTCTTAACGACAAGCTGTTGGGACTTTAAACGAATTGTTTTTATTCATTATTTATCACCATGGCATTCCATATCAACTCAATGTAATGTTGTGCAATTGTTATATCGTCAATTCGTGAAATAACTAAAAAAAAGGTAGAGAAAATTAAGTCGAAACACCAAGAGTTGCAATTTATTGCCTGCTGTCTACAATAGTGCTTTGGAACTTTTTTTAACACTTTTCAGATCCATTTATTTTTAACGATTATTTTTTGTTATGTGAGCTGAAAGAATATTTAAGGGTATTAATTTTCTGACGATGAAGATGTAATCATCAATGTAAAGGAGAGGCGGGCAGAATAAAAAAACATATTTTTGAAAAGCTATTTATTTTAAAAAGGCTCAATGCCCAAAGGCATTAGTTCAAATGATTGTATTTATAGCATTTCAATTTATGGTATCCATAAAATTAAATTTATTATATCCGAAACTATTTATTCCTGATTGTATTCATTACAATGAAAGGAAAATGAGACAAGTTAGAGCTTTAATAATCGAAGTCAATTGTGAAAAGATTAAAAACTGAATAAACAATTAAACTCTCACTTATAACCAACTAATTGAAATGAATGTTGTTGAGCGAGTTATAACAAATATGAATGATACAATTGAAATAAATTCAGTTGAGAGTTATGTTCCACTATAATAAGTTTTAAATAATATAATCAAAGAATTAAGTGATACGGATTCTTAAGAACTAGATTAAAAATTCAGAAGTGAGAACCAAAAACAGTCGTCAAAGAAAACAGTCCAAGAAAACAGTCAAAGAAACTGTCGATTTGGCTCAAGACATGATACCCACTGATCGAAGGATTACGATAAGAATTATAGCAGAAACATGTAGCTTTACACCGCCAATTTGGGTTCTTATAATAATAACGGCTCATCAGAAACGTAAATCAAGTAAATCACTTCTGCGTCAAAATTTCACGATAACGAATTCAGACCCAGAAATGTTCTTTGAAAGATTTGAGTCTAGCGAAACCTGGATTTCTTATTTTGAACACTTTTTCTACGGGCAAGATTATAACGACAAATTATTGAGACTTTAAACGAATTGTTTTTATTTATTATTTATCACGATGGCATTACATATCAGCTCAATGTAATGTTATGCAGCTCTTTATCGTCAGTTCGTGAAACAATCTAAAAAATGACGGGGAAAATTAAGTCGAAATATCAAGAGTTGCATTTTATTGGCTGCCGTTTACAATAGTGCTTTCGAATTTTTTTAAAACCTTTCAAATCCATTTACCTTTAACTTTTTTTTTATTGCGTCAGCTGAAAGAACACAGTATAACAGTATTCATTTTCTAACGATGAAGATGCAATCATCAATGTATAGGAAAGGTAGGAAGAATAAAAAAAAAAATATTTTTGAATAATTATTAATATTGAAAAGGCATATTGATAGTATTTCAATTTATGGTATCCATAAAATTAAATTTATTATATCCGTAATTATTTATTCCTGAGTGTATTCATTACAATGAAAGGAAAATGGATATAACATTAAAAGCGTTAATTGAGACAATGAGAATAAACAATTAAATTCTCGCTTATAACAATATATCTCTTCTTCATCATATTTTTATTTAGAGAAAAGTCATGACCTATGGATATTCATTCCTTTTGCAGCCTCTTCGGACTACTCGCCAGCGTTTTCTCTCTGGCTCTCTTGGTTGCATATTTCACAGATAAACCGGTTAAGTTTTTAATTTGATCTCTCCATCTTTTTGGAGGTTTGGTCTATCCCTGTAGCACCAGTTTTTCTAGGTTACTGCAATCCCTGTGTTCAATGTGGCCGAAAAATCTTAGTATTCGTTTATGAATAATTTGGGACAGCCTTATGAGTTCATTAATTTCTTGATGAATAGCGGATGTGTTTGTTCGTCTCGCAGTCCAAGGAATGTGAAAACCATGTCTTCGGCACCAAAGTTCAAAAGAATCAATGCGCTTAAGGTCTTGTTCTTTTAGCGCTCAATGATGTTTTAACAAAATATAAGAATATTAAAAAAATTAAGCTTTTTACTATCTGTTTGTTTGAGTTCTGTGTTATGCCCCTATCCCCCCAAATCTGCAAATTTTGAATTGTATTCCTTGCCATTTTGCTTATTTTTCTAATCGCATTAGTGTTACCGCCTTCGTTCGATATTAAAAACCCAAGATAGACAAATTGGCATACTACCTTAAATTGCTCTATTTGACTGATGTTGGGCATATTATTGAAAAATAATCATTATTTTTGTTTTCTTCTCGTTTATTTTTGGTCCGTGAAGACGGCTTTCATCATTTATATTTTTGTTAATTATAACCAATATACATAGTATATTATAAATAATATACTTAATAAAATAAGAATTATTACTCATACTATATAAAACATCAAATAAAAATAAATTAAATACTGAGGACAGTTAAAGAAAGAAGCCGTAGTATCAAGGAGTATCAAGTAGAGACACAGTTGAAGTTAAGGATGTATCGGAGGAAAAAGTACTGAAAATCATAAAATCGTGAATATATTTGCTTTACAGAACATAGAAAAGGAAAATTAATAAGATGAAAATGAAACTAGAAGAGATTTACCACTAAACACCAAATCACTTTTTGAAACTTCTCGACGCACGATTCACTAACCATGATAGCATCATTAGAAGATGATTTAATCTAGTACTAAACTATGTTCTATTTATATGATAATCCAACCTAATGGAGTATGTAAAAATCAGGAACAGTGAAGTCTACTGAGCCTTACATTTATAATTGAAAAGGTTGACTCAACGGAATAAGTCCTTTATCTCGGTTTATGATTTTCTTACATTTTTCTATTTGAATGCTTTCATATGCATCCAAAGCCCTATGGCTATTTACACTTTTTACCAGTCTTAAAGTCCTAGTATCTATATTGTGGTCATGTTCGATTGCATGTTGGGCAACACAAGATGTTTAATTTCTCCCATATCTAATGTGGGCAATGTGATCTTTAAATCTCGTTAATATGGACCTTTTTGTTTGCCCAATATACCTTCGATCACAATATTGACAACTAATTTCGTAAATCTCCGATTTTTCATGTTGATCTACTTTATCCTTTGGATTACCTAGGACTTCTCTTAATTTATTATATGGTTTGTACACAACCTTAATGTCCACGTTTTTCAAAATTTTTTCTAACCCTCGTGTTAATTGGGCACCAAACAGTATTACCATTAATTTATTTTTGTTCTGATCCTTTTGAAAAGTCGAAGATTCTTTCAATAATTTTCTAAACTTGTTTTCTAATTAATTTATCTATAATGTTTTTATTATCACCGTTTACTTCGGATACCTCTCTAATTAATTTTAATTCTTTGTTATAATTATCTTTGTTTAAAGAAAAATTTATTAATCTATTTATCATAAAATTTAAACTAGCCATCTTATTTTGGAAGCTTTGATTTGAGTCGTTAGGAATGTATCTTGAAGTGGTGGATTTTTTTTTTAAATATCAAAATCTAAAACCTATTTTTATTGTTTTTACTGACTAAAACATCCAGAAATGGTAAACTATCGGAGTTTTCGAGTTCATGCCTAAATACCATGTTTTGAGATTTACTACTTAAGTTCTTAATAAAATCATCTAAGTTTTCATTTTTTGAATCGAAAATTGCAAAAAAGGTCATCCACATATCTTAACTATATCTTCGGAAAGTAACTGAATTAATCTTTCGCATCGGATTCAAATTTACTCATGGATAAGTTGACTAAGAACGGTGACAGAGGATTAGCCAGTGCCGTTCCTTCTTGTTGTTTGTAAAACCTGTTATTAAGCTGAACACAATTTTGCTTCATACATAAACTTATTAGGGACATGTACTCAGAAACAATCTTGTTATTAAAACCGTTTAACTCGAGTAACTCCTTCAGGTACTTCAAGGTATGTGGAATCGGGACACTGGGAAACAACGATGATATGTCAAAGGAAACTAAGACCTCACCTTTCTGTAGATGTGTGTTTTTGACTTTTTATATGAATTTTAATGAGTCTATTACAAAACAGGAAAGTAGTTGATATGACCCCGATAGCGGTCGCTGTCGAATGAACTGCATGTTTGCACTCACAGTTGTCAAAATTATTCATTTCCATCTGGCAAATCATCGTGGAACAAATACAAATTTTCGAAATTTATTATCAAAATCAATTCTGTCCGCCAAACTTATAAGGACTTAAATGGCGAATACATCGCTCAACCGAGCGAACGGACTTATTAACGCCTAAAAACGGACCTATTAACGCTTAAAAACGGACCTATTACCGCCTTTAGATTATTTTCTTTGGAGTTATGTTAAATGTTTGATCTATACCGATAAACCAGCATCTATTGACGCCTTGGAAGCCAACGTAGCTCGGACAATTACGGACATAAGACCCCAATTGCTTGAAAAAGTGTTCAAAAACGGGATTGATAGAATGCGCCTTGTCAGAAGTAGCCGCGGCGGAGATTTGTCCGAAATTGTTTTCAAACATGAATGCCATCGAATGTTAGATCACATAAAATAAATAGTTCCAAGGCATCTAATTTAGTTGTTTTATTGGAATTTAAAGTTCGGACGCACCAAAAATATTACCCTATATTTTAGATTAATACTAGTTTTTCAAAATATCACGATTACAATTGATTAGAATAATCTTGTAACAATTGTTAGCCGTAATTAAATTAAACTATTCATATGCCTAGTATGGAATAACAAACCAATCCTCGATATAACATATCCATACATAATATATCACTATAAGTTAATTTATAAAGATAACAAAAAGTTATCGTGACGATCTTACAATCTAATAAAATCTAATAAAATCACTTACAATCTAATAAAATTCAAACTAAGACAATACTTCATTAATATTTTTATTGCCTTTAAAATGTTATTAAATCAATATTATATTTAAATATTAGATTCGTAAGTTCGTGCGTTTTTTAATAACTCTGACGCAAGTTTTGCAATTTTAAAAAATCGATTTATATAAAGAAAATCAAATAATGTTCTTTCATCAGGGTGATAAATCACATCTATGTGACGAATGACATAACAATTCGATGTGTTTTCTGGGTAAGAAGTGATACTGTTATGATAAAGGACGATTGAACAAATTCGATTCATTTTGCGAAACCATGATACCAGACCATGATGTAGTTACATCACAAAAAATCCAAGAAACGCTTCAATATATATATATATTTTAATCCACGTGAACGAACAGCTTTTGAACACCCAAATAATCAATAGCGGTTTTGTTCCGGGCTTGTACCAAGTTTTGTCACCTGTAACGACGTCATACATTAAATTTGTAACTTCACGACTGAATAGTCTGATAGTTTGCTTGCACCGATTGACGCTTTTTTTCTATATTAGAAAAAGCTTAAATATTACATCACATCAGATTGCTGAATTTTCATTGTTCCAATTTTCCAATTTTCTAATTGTTGTATTGTGTACGACTCCGTTTTTATAAATGTCATAACACTTCCGAAATAAGACTATACCTAAGAAAATTCACATAACACAGATGACGTGTGTTTTATTTAAAAATTTAAAAATCCGCTCAATTTGAAAGATCCGTTACGTTCAGTAATTATAAGAACCGTGCCTTTGTTTTTTTGATCCAGCATTAATTTAATGTCTTTTAGCTCAATACGTCTTCCCAACGATTTCCAACTTTTTTACGCCTTCCATAAAAAAATCGACTTGTCGGACTCAATATAATCCTTTGTTTGATTCGAATCGAAAGAGAAAGAATTCAAAGGGAACGAAGTTCCAAGAATAGGGTAGATGAGGCGTCAATTCATATCCATTAGACCAATTTCGCTGTTGCAATAGGGAACGAATGGGCGGGTGCAATGTCGTGGTGAAGTAGCACTTTTGGCTTAGCCATATGAGTGCAACTTTTTATCAAATATTCGTGAAATTTGATCAGTAGTGCAGCAAAATACACTCTTCTGATCGTCTTTCCCTTTCCAAATAACCGGTGAAGATAATGCCTAGCAGATCCCAGAAATCAATAACCATGACCTTTCCGACTGATGGCCATCTTCGGCTTCTTCGGGACTGGTTCACTGGGTAAAATGTACTGTTCTAACTGTTTTTTCGTTGCTGATTTTTTAATCGACAGTAACAAATCGACATAGAAATCGGCATCGGAGATGAGGCCAGAAAATAAAAATATGTTTGGTCTATAATCCTATTCATACTTTTAAAATTGTTATATGTGCAAGATTAATAGAAGCTCTCGCCATTCAACAACACCGTATTATTTACGTGCAAATGAAAATTCGAACAAACCCATTTTTCAGACACCTCACTTTTATTGGTGGGACTACGATGATTATAGAGGAGTCTAAGTGTCTAAGAAAAGAAATACAATGTTTGGAGTTTGTTGTAGAATGTGAAATAATGTTTACCAGAAGTAAGATAAGTGGCACGGAAACACTTTTTGTGCAACGGTTGATTTTTATGATATTGTAATTGTTTTGGTTTGACTATACCGAGGTGTGTGTAGTGTAATCCAAGCGTGCAAATTTTATTATGGATAAATACACGCTAAAAGACAAGAATTGTAATTTACATTAAAAAAAATATTTAATTATTGCAATTCAACATGAATTTATGAATCAAACTATCTTAATCATTCGGCGCCTCATAAAACGAGTATGTATTGTTTATTGAAACAATTTAAACAATTCGAAACAGCTGGCCCATATAGGTTCTGCAACAGTGGTCCAAGAATATTGCAAAGAGCTGAAAATCTTGCACGTGTGGAACAAATTGTGGAGAAGTGTCCAAAAACGTTGATTCGACTACGTCGTGAACAACTGGAAAATTCACTACGCAGTTTACGCGGAATTTTGAGAAGTGACTTGCATATATTTGCAAGTATATAACATCAAATCGTTCAAGACTTGTTGCCTACAGACAATAATAAGCGACGAGAACTCCGTAATACCGTAATAAACCACTTCCATTAAATTAACAATAGTCTTACAAAATTAATGTTGAGCTAATCAATTATTTTATGGGTTTTTTTGAAGGAAAAGTTTGACATAAATAAGTCTAAAACCAAAAAATCAGTAAAAAAACACTAACTCCAGGATAACACCCGTTCTGAGATCGCTGCGTTAACACTAGATAAAAAATAACCATGATATGTTGACAACTACATTATCGACAACTTTCGCCAACGTAATAGGATATAAAGTTACATTACTGCTAAGATTCATATTTGATTGACTTAATTTTCGAAAATTAATTAACAGAAAATTTAAAGATATATATATAAAAAAATTATTTTAAAAATTATAAATAATTAAAACAATAACATGACACTTGCCCCACCCTTAGAGCTATTTTATTATTCGAAACCTTAATCCAAATATACCCTAATGAATTAATTCTAAAATAACTGTCTTTCAAGAGTTTCAGGTGGGCTGCCCACCCTACCATGCTCACTTACAAAACTATCTAAAGCTAATGAGGAATCTCATTCAATTTGGGTATCTCGTGGGAGCGAAGCGCCACTAGTTACGACTAGTGTCCCTACGTTGGCGTAAGACTCGTGGGATTAGTGGTTTCTGGGTGAGCTAGGTATTCAGCGGAGGCCAGATATGAAACCGCGAGATAAATAGATCACTGCTAGCTAGACATTCATGTCTTTCAAGAGCTGTGGGTGGTAGTCGTATAGCAGCCCACTATACGACACTCACCCTTAAATTTGGTGTTTAACAACTATTATCCCAGACAACTCTGGGTAACAGGAGTTGGCACCAGTAATCAATAAATTACAGTTTATAATAGCGGTCTGGACAATTACCTATCCAACGTTAATGAGGAAATTTTGCTAATATGGATACAACGGGAGAGAAGAATAACACAAGTATTGGTTAGTACCCCTCTCATTAGTACAGAATTGGTGGAGGCAATTTGGATTCACAAAGAGTGAGTAGGTAACCGGTAGATGTTGCCGAACTGACTATTTCGCTATAAGAGCTACTTGCTGATGCTGATAATATAACACCAATTTCCATATTATAGCGACTACATTAAAATGTTTGCAAGACGCCAACATCAATATTCTCCCTTGGCCTGCATGATCGTCTGAAGATTGGAATGTATCTTGACACACCAGCTAATTTTTAGCAGTTGCGTGATTCAATGCTCAATTGCTTGGAATAAACTCCCACAAACGCCTGTAGATTACTTTATTAAAAGCATACCTAGGCGAATAGTAAAATTAAGCCTTTTTAATGTAATTATTTATTCACTGTTTAAAACATTTATACCTGGAGTTTATTCCTTGAAATACAGGCCGTTATTTTTGATGACCATCATTGAGCCAGTAACTCTATTTCTCTTCGGTACCACGATGAGTCTGCTCTTAAAACGTAGATATCGAGAAGCCGTGGACACCGGATCTTCTCCTATATTCTCGAAACTTTTCAAACCACAGCTGAATGGCACGGATTGATGCAGCGCCTTCGCCCTCTACAACACCAAGTCTTACGAGCGGCGTGAGTCGCTTTGAAGCTTTTTTTTAAATAATATTTTAAATTTGCCCTTATTTAATTGCGACTTATTTCATTCATTTTAACGTTTTTGTTAAAAACCCGCTAAACTGAATCTTTAACAGTGAAATAACTTAAAAATTGAAGAAGAAATGTTTATTTGTCGGAGCAAAAGATAGAAATCAGATTAAACTTCTCAGGGGTGATGTATAATCATTTACTTATAAACAACGGAAAAAAACTCAAATAATTTTATAAGTGTATTTTCTCTATAAATGATCTTTCATTGAAATGTATTATTATTTTGTTATTCGCAACACTATAAGCACACATATAAAAGTTAATTTCAAAAACTATTGTTTTGTTGAGTAGTTCATTTGTTTTCTCCCATACTACATTAATTACGAAACATTTTCCGTTGCATATTTTCTGCCTTTATAGAAAATCAATAACTAGCTCTTAATTAAACACCTTTTTAGAAATGCAAAAGAAAAAAAAGATAAGTTATAAACTTTCCAAGTATCAAAGTTTTAATGAACCTTCTGCTCGATGTGGTTTTTAAAATATTTCAGAGTGACTAGGATAGAAAGTTTAAAAATATTCCAATAAAATTTAATTGCATTTTTTAGTGTTAAAACCCATCAACTGCAAATAAGGGCTGGATCGACGGATCGAACGTCAGGTGGACAAATCAGAGAGGTCAAGGCATTTTTCTTTCCGGAAGATAAATTTAACATAGACACTTACGACTTTGATATAGCTGTATTGAAGCTTGTTGAACATTTGGTAAGGAATAATTTTATTAATCATAATTAAGAAAGTGGTCCTAAAAAAATTATATCTTGAATAAATCATAGATAATAAGTTTTATTTTGAACATCATATTATCTAAACTCGAAGAGATTAACCACTAAACACCAAATCACTTTTTTAAGCTTCTCGACATTTCGCTAACCCTGTTAGCATCATCAGGAGATGATTTAATATAATTCTAAAACGAAACTATGTTCTATTTATGTGATAACCCTACCTAATGAAGCGTGTAAAAATTATGAACCGTGAAGTTTACTGAACCTTACATTAATAATTGAAAAAGTTGACTGAACGGGATAGGTCCTTATCCCGGTTCATGATTTTCTATAGAAAAATGTAGTATTTGAATGCTGTCATATGCATCCAAAACCCTATTGTTATTTACACTTTAAACCAGTCTTAAATTACTAATATCTATATTGTTGTGATTGCATGTTGGGCAACACAAGATTTTTCATTTCTCCCATATCTAATATGGACAATGTGTTCATTATCACTGTTCTTTATCACGTTAATACAGATCTTTTGATTTGCCCAATATACCTTCGATCACAATCTTGACAACTAATTTTGTATTTTCGTAATTTATTATATGGTATATACACAAGCTTAATGTCCACTTTTTTAAAAATGTTCTCTAGCCCTTGTATTAATTGGGCTCAAACAGTATTACCATGAATGTATTTTTGATCTGATCCTTTTGAAAAGTCGAAAGTTCTTTCAATAATTTTTTAAACATATGTTTTCAAATTAATTTATCTACAATGTTCTTATTATAACAGTTCGCTTCATATACCTCCCTAATTCATTTTAATTCTTTGTTATAATTAGCTATTTACCATAAAATTTAAACTAGCCATCTTATTTTGAAAACTATGATTCGAATCGTTGAGGATGTATCTCGAAGTGGTGGTGTTTTTTCTACAAATGTTAAAATGTAACCTATTTTTATTATTTCTACTCACTAAAACATCCAGAAAAGGTAAACAATCGTTGTTTTTGAGTTCATGCGTGAATACTGTATTTTGGAATCTATTTTACTATTTAAGCTCTTAATAAAATTCTTCTCTTTTTCATCTTTCATCTTTTTCAATCTTCAGTTTTTATTTTTTTAACTGAACATCGCAAAAACGTCATCCACATATCTTAACCATACCCTTGGAAAGTAACCGCATTCATCTTTTGTCTCGGTGTCAAATTTACTCATGAATAAGTTAACTTAGAACGGTGACAGAGGATTGCCCATTACCGTCCCTTCTTGTTGTTCCTAAAATTTGTTATTAAGCTGAAAACCATTTTGTTTCATACATAATCTTGTTAACGAGATGTACTCAGAAACAATCTTGTTATTAAAACCGTTTAACTCGACTAACTCCCTCAGGTATTTCAAGGTATGTGGAATCGGGACACTTGAAAACAACGATGATACGTCAAAGGAAACCAAGACCTCACCTTCCTGTAGATGTGTTTTTTTGACTTTTTCTACGAATTTTGTTGAGTTTATCACAGATTAATTTTGGTTATCATATAAATAGAACATAGTTTAGTTTTAGAATTAGATTAAATCATCTCCTGATGATGCTGACATAGTTAGTGAAACGTGCGTTGGGAAGTTTGAAAAAGTGATTTGGAGTTTAATGGTAAATCTCTTCGAGTTTAGTGTTTCACACCGAAGGTTACAATAGAAGAATTGATCATATTATCTCTTGATATTATTGCACTCGGCATTATAATTACAGATATTAAGTTTTTTTCTTGCTATTTTTTCTTGTTAGAACTCAGATAGATACTGAAATCACCTTTAGATGATTAGTTTCGGCCTTCAATGCTCTCCAATGGGAATACGAAAAACACACGAAGACTCAAGTTTAGTGAACAAAGGGGAATGAAGTCACTGATCAAGTGGTGTCAATCGAGTATCGACCTTCTGAGAATGCCTTAAAACATGGTCACTTAAAAACATAGGCCTTGTACAAAACACTGTTTTCATAGACCTATTGAAGTTTTGCAGAAGTTTCAATCGCACTATGCCCAAGTCTGAAACAAAACTTGATAGCTCGAGATTGATTGTCGTTCATGTTCAGAACGCACTAAAAAATCTGGATCATGAAAATAATTGTTATAGGCCACCAAGTGACTCTAGGTAGTTCAAACTCGTACTGGAGACTCCTCAGATGTTGGCCTGCCACCCCTTTAAATATTAGTCAGGCTGCCATATTAGTTATTTTATAAAAGCTAATAAAATATTAACAACATTTTATAGAAGAATATGCAAAACTACGACGTACTCCGACTGACGTAATATTAAAAATATTTACCGTACTCAGAATTTGCGTTTCCTATTTCAGTAATCAATAGAATTTATGCATAACAACGTACACCTATATATTATTCTTAATGAAAAAAGATTTTCGTTATGTCTTATATTGATGCTAACATCATTTAATAAATATACATAAATTACCAGTTGTATGTTTACTATTTATAATTTATTATTTATAATTCACATTGATTTATCTTGAGCTTCCTTCTACTAAATTTTGAATATAATTATTCTCCTAAACTCAATTTATTCTCAGTTACTCAGAATATTTAAATTACTGTTTGGTTTCCTTGTAATATAGGGCAACTGGGAGTATTATTTAGCGCAATTTGCACCAAAAAAAAAATGTTATAAATATTTGCAGAATTTTTTTCAGTGTGGAATAAATTCAAATACGACTATAGAAGAATGCCTTAAAAATTTTTGAATTAATTGAAAGAGAAGATTAAGGCACTACTTTGTATAGAATAAAGGCAATAAATGCCATTATAATGTCTGTTGGTGAAATCGTTATTATTTGATTAAAGTTAAAAATGTGCTCTATCACAATGATAAAAAAAGTGCATCAATATTAAAAGCAAAGTAAAAGAGAAATAACTCCTTTTAAGGTATTTAATGATGGTATTGCACCTGTAGAATTGCCAATACCCGGAAAAGAAATTACAGACAAAGACATGGCGAAAGCAACAGGATGGGGAATGACAGATCCTTTAGATGAAACTCTACCCAGAATATTGCAGGTAAATAAACAATATTCTTATAAATACAATTTATTTATTATTGTTCAATTACTTTAGGTGGTAAAACTGCCACAGATATCTACAAGTGAATGTAAGAATTATTATGGAGACCTTATATCAGAACGAATGTTTTGTGCTGGATATAAAGAAGGAGGAAAAGATACATGTTTGGTAAGACAACGTTTACAACAACCTCGAACATTTTCATGAATATAATATATATATATATATATATATATATATATATATATATATATATATATATATATATATATATATATATATATATATATGGCTTCATAAAACTCCAACCCTTCATCCACGTCGCAGGAAGCGGACAATGGCTAAACCCGAACGTTTATTTCGGGAACAGAAAGCTAATAGGGCTCTGGCAGAAAAAAATCCAGGTCGCGACTGCAGTGCCAACCACCAGCAACCTGGTCGGCGTCTGTTCACCCAGAGGGTGCGGCTGTATACCACGCTTCAGGAACTAACAATCCCTTATTCTAAACTTCCCATGGAAACACTGGACCTATAAGCTTTTAAGCAACCATGACTCGTGCAAGTAATAACAATGATACCCCAGGTGGTAACCAGTCCACCCGTCGACAGACGGCAACCTGGTACTCGGATTCTGGGGAACCCAAACTTTCATAATCTGAAAAAAGTTGGAGCTTTCCGGCAAATTTCCGCACAAAAGACCTACATACATTGGCATCTTCAACATAAACACGCTGATCCAATCAAGAAAACTCACAACCTAACTTCAGAACTTGACAGGAAAAAGATACTTGTGCTTGCCCTACAAGAAACACGTATCACGAATGAGGACACGGTGGACTACGGGAACTATCGCATATTCAAAAGCAGGACAGACAAACGAATCGCCAGAGGCGCTCCGCTTCTGGGCATGGCCTTTGTTGTACACAAAAGGATAGTTAATTTTATTAAAGAAATCACCCCCATAAACAATAGAACTAATGACAATGCGCATACAGTGCGCCAATAAAAATACACCATAATCAACGTACATGCCCCCTCAAACGGGGACAACAAGAAAAACCCCAAGTCTACAAAGAAATTCTGGACATTGTATGCGAACTGGGCAGAACCACTAGAGAATGTAATGGCAAAAGTCCCGAAGGATGACATTAAAATTTTACTGGGCGACTTTAACGCACAAATCGGTAGAGAAAAAATCCATCAGAAAATCGTAGGCAAATTCCCTGGTCAAAAATGTGCTAACAAGACTGGCACAAGACTCATCGAACTATGTCAACAGAACAACCTGAAGATCATGTCAACATCCCTAAGAAAATCTCCACGAAAACAGATGCCATGGAGATCGCCTATACAACAGATTGGGGAATTTCTGATAGACCACGTTGCGATCTCATACCCACAACAAAGAGAGATCCAAGATGTCCAAGTCCACAGGGGTTCGATCATTGACTCAGACCACTACCCAACCCGAATCAAAGTCAAGTTTACCCCAAGGAGAGTTCATCAAAAGAAAGCATATCTACAGAAATTCGACACGAAAAAGATCAAGGAATTCAACATAACAGACGAATGGGAAAAAGAACAGGTTGATTCATGGAAAAAATTCCACCAAAAAAATTATACAAAAAGCACAGGAACTGATCCCATTGAAAAAGAACACAAAGCACCCTTGGTGGGACTCGGAATACGAAAGTGCATTGCAGCGACGCAAACGAGCATTTCAGGAGTACAACACTAAAAGATATCCAAAAAGTCAACAGCTTTTTGAGGAGGCTAGAAAACAGATCGCAAAAATCATCAGGTAAATTAAGAGGAAGTACATTAAGAAACAACTAGACTCGAAATCTTTGTTTCGGAAAACGGAATGGGAGATTAGCGCTAAACAATCAGGAGAATTGTCAGGAGCAATTGCCCCGAATACGACCCAAGTTTCCCCAAGGAAAATTGTATATATACCCACTCAGAATCACTACCACCAACACAGGAAGAAATCCACAGGCACATATGCAAACTAAAGAAAAACAGAACCTCCGGTAAAAATGGTATCCCCGCGGAACTATTAAAAAACCTTGGGCCAAATTTACTACGAAAATTATCACGACATCTGGCAAACAGAAAAATTGCCAGATGAACGAAAATGTGCTCTTATCCACCCGCTGTGCAAGAAGGGAGACACAACAGATATGAACAACTACAGAGAAATATCCTTACTAAGTCACTTACAAAATCCTCTAAGCATACCTTCTCCAGAGAACACAAAATTGGCGAGTATCAGGCATGCTTTCGCCCTGGTCGTTCATGCACTGAACAAATCTTTAACTTAAAAACAATACTGAAATACAAAGCTATCAGAAACGTCCCAATCATCTGCCCGTTCATGGGCACACTGGAAATCAAAGCATACGACTGCATCGACAGAAAATATCCGTTCAACATCCTAGAAGAATAACGACTCGACCCCAAAACACAACGATTGATCAAGCAGACACTGACCGACACAATCTCTAAAGTGAAATATATGGGAGAAATTTCCGAACCCTTCATGATTAAAACCGGAGTACGCCAAGGAGATGGGTTATCCCCACTCCTCGTCAACATGGTCCTGGACAAAGTCATGAGGGAATGGGAAAAAGAACTGAAAAATCAAAGACACTGGAAATCAATAAGAATCGGACGACCCATAGACAACAACATAGACATCTTATGCCTAGCCTTCGCAGACGACCTAGCCATATTCGCAGACAATGAAACAAGGGCGACCAAACAGATAGAAGTCCTCAAGGAATGTACAGAGAAACTCGGTCTACAAATCTCCTTTGAAAAAACCGAATTCTGCTCAAAATTAGATGTCCACAATTTTAACACTAAATTCGGCAAGATAAATAGGGTCACTCACTTCAAATACCTGGGCAAAATCCACGAACCCGGAGGATCACAGGAGGAGAGAATGGGACGTCCTAAAATTCCCAAAGCAATACATTTTTCTACATTTCTGAAGGAATTTCCCATGAAGATTTGGGCTGGCTCAATCGATGAGTTCGTAGTTAGTCCTTACGTTTTTCCTATGAGATTAAATGCACACAATTACTGAGTTTTTGAGATTGTATCCCTAATCATAAGAAGAGGGCTCAAATGAATGGTGCATCAACACATTCCGAAAGTGAAGTCCATAATTTCATGAACAACAATTTTCCACGATAGCATGGTCATTGCGGTCCTATTGTATGGCCACCTAGTTTGCCTGACCATAATCCTGTAGATTTTTATTTCTGGGCTACCTGAAATATTTAGTGTACGCACAAGTTTAAAACACCAGAGAGGAAATATTGAAGCTTATTCAACAGGCTGTCCAACAGCAATGAGAAAACAAACGTGAAATAACATCGTCATCTATCAGTATATTGACATTCAGCAATGAGGAAGACATAACAAAATATTATAAATTAAAAATTCATGAAATAAAATAAAAAAACTAACACATTAATGTCGTTTAATACCAAAGCTGAAATTACTAGCATTAAGATTTCACACCTTAACACGTTTTAAACGATTCACGTTACATTAAGAAATACATAATGAACTGTTTTATTAAATTAAATTGTAAAAATGTCCACTGTTTAAGTCTATGCCAGCCTGGCACCGATCCAACCTCGTTTGCTGAACACATTGAAAAACTCCTGGTATATTTCTAATCTGGTTGCTACTTATCCGTAAATAAGAAGCATACAGAATACAATTTGGGTTGTAAATGGAATTTAAATACACACACTGAAATATTATTTGTCACCAACGCACGCAAATACTACTAGTCACTGCACTAGTCAATACTACTTTGCCATTTTTATTTATTGGCAGATGTATAGTAGATTCTTAATTTTTTAAAAACTGTTTTAACAATGTTCATCAGTTTATTTGTAGTTTATTCGTTAAATAATAACTAATTATATATATATATATATATATATATATATATATATATATATATATATATATATATATATATATATATATATATATATATATATATATATATATATATGTATATATATATATGTATATATATGTATATATATATATATATATATATATATATATATATATATATATATATATATATATATATATATATATATACATATATGCCATGCCATCTGGATCGTAAGTTCCAGGGAAGGTCACCCCTGGCCGACAGATCAAGGCAGAGGCCTCAGACTAACATGATCCAAAATCTGCCAACCCGCATTGGACCAGAGTGGCAGATTATGGTCCATGCCTTCAACAGGACAGTACAACTTCAAACACGGCCCTCATTATCCAGAGGCCAAGGGGTAACTACCTACGGCAGCGGGAAGAGCTGCCCCAAGGCAGAGGGTGCTAAGAACCACCGGGTTAGATCAGGCTGCCATTGGACTTTTGACATTGCCACGCTTAATATACGGATTATGAAAACGGAGACCCAACTGCAAGAACTGTTAATCGAGCTTGACAACATACATAGGGTTATTATTGGGCTCTGTGAAACACGAAGAAAGGACGAAAGTCCTTTCCGAAAGAAAGTTAATCAAACTAGAACCAACTGGTCACGTACTCTACACCCGAGGTACGGAGAATGGACGATGTGGTGGAATTGGATTTCTTATTAATCGAAAGCTGAAAGACAGTGTAGTCAAATAAGAAAGTATATCTGACCGATTAGCTCACAGCGTCATTCAGCTGAATAAAAAGTTTAGGCTTCAAATCGTTCAAGCTTATGCACCAACTATAAGACATAGAGATGAGAAAATTGAGAAATTTTGTAATGTGGCCTAACTTTTAGACAAAGAGAAGTGTCGGTCCTGATGGGCGACTTTAATGTCAGAATCGGAGAAGCAAGAACTGGTGAATATGTAACTGGCCAATATGGAAATGGTGAGCGGGGCAATAGAGGTGACAGGCTGGTTGACTTTGCTGAAGGACAGGAACTTTATATTATGAATTCGTTTTATAAGAAAAATATCAACAGGAAATGGACATGGAAAAGTTCATCTGGACTCACAAGTGAAATTGATTACATCATGTCAAACGATAAAGCAATATTTTGCAATTGTACTGTCCTTAACCATTTTAATAGAGGAAGTAACCACCAAATGGTACAAGCAAAGATTAGGATAAACTACCGAAAAGAGCGCGAAAGAATATATAAGATCAAAAAGGAGCAAAATGGATTCTGGGAAGCTACTGAAGAGTGGCATATATTTTGAAATTGTTTTGCTACGGACCAATATGAAGAAATCGCCAATAATGTGCTTAAAACACCGGCTTCAATAGCACCAGAAGATAAATGTTTCAAAGAGTCAAAAATTTCCAATGAGACCATTAATTTATGAAAAAACGCCGTACAATGAAAATGCAGACAGTCCTTTTGGCATCAATCACATCCAGGTTCTACAGCAGGTCATATAAAGACACCACAAATACACTATGCCACTGTACTTGGCTTTTATCGATTATGAAAAACATTTCATTCAATATCAAAGCGGGCCATAATAGATGCATTGCTTAATCAAGGTGTAGAGAAAACCTATGTAAACCTACTAAGATCGATATATGATGAAGCTACAGCAACAGTCCACCTTGACGATCTTGGAATAAATGTAGAGCGGGGCGTACGGCAGGGTGACGCAATATCGCCTGTTCTTTTCTCAGCTTGCATGGAAGAAGTTTTCTGTAATCTGGAATGGGAACAGGATGGAATAAGGATTAATGATGCATACTTAAATCATCTTAGATTCGCAGATGATATCACTCTTCTTTCACAAGACACAGAGGAGCTGCAAAGGTGGAACGACGCGTTAAATGTGGCTGGCAGGCATTTGGCAAGCTCAACATAGTGTTTAAGAACAAACTTTCACTTTGCCTGAAAATAAAAGTCTTTGATCAGTGTGTCCTGCCCGTTATGAGATACGGAAGTGAGACCTGGATACTCACATCAGTCAGTTCAAAAACTTCGAGTAACACAGAGGGGAATGGAAAGATGTTTGCTTGGCATTACTAGACGGGATAGCAAGACCTGCACATGGATCAGAGAACAAACGAAAGTGAATGACATCATTGGAAGAATAAAGCAATTGAAATTGAAGTGGGCAGGCAATGTAGCGAGGCGATGGAACGAAAGATGGACCAGGGCGGCCCTGGACTGGATACCACTTGATCGCAAACGTCCACGGAGAAGACCGAAAACACGATGGACTGATGATATTATTAAGTATATTGGACCCGAATGGCAGAGGAAACCTCAGGACCGCGAGAGTTGGAGGCATACTGAAGAGGCCTTCATCCTGCAGTGGATTGATACGGGTTGATGATGATGATGAAGATGATGAAGAGATATATATATATATATATATATATATATATATATATATATATATATATATATATATATATATATATATATATATATATATATATATATATATATATATATATATGCTTTTACACATATTTGCTTAAAATGATATTTCTTAACATAGCATTTCGATTCGCGATTTTATAACTTTGCAATTTTTTTTCACGGAAACCCTTACATTTTTGATCATCATTGATAATTATTGTAAGGAACTTTTATTTTTTTTTTAAGAATCGTTGATTAAATGTATGTATAATGCTGTTTTTCGTTTATAGGGAGATTCTGGAGGACCGCTAGTAGCAAATGGTACGATTATTGGTATAACTTCTTGGGGTGGTGATATTTGTGCACAGGCTGGTAAACCTGGAGTGTTTACCAAGGTATCTTTCTTTCGAGAGTTCATAGATGACATAACAGATGATAAAAATAATTCAATATTATAATAAAAATAATAAAAAATAATACACATTCATTGTTTTATTTGTATTAAAATTAAACATACTCCAGAACTTTGTTGGCTCTATAGTAATTCTATAATTCTTCCCGCTTTAAGGTAAATGATTTAAGGTAAAGCAGATGATTTTTTCTGCTATCTATGATAATTTGGTACAATCAAATATCAATTTATAAAGTTAATCAGAATATTTAAAAACTGTAGAAACAGATAAGCCACAGAAACAGGTGATTTTCAATATCAAATTTCAATATCGAATTTTAGGTAGTGGTAAAGCGACTACCGTCACTTTATTGACAACATTGCAGCATTAGAACCCATAATTACTGAAACGGTGAATAACGTGAATTCGCTGTTAAGGCAGGCTACAGTAATTATTACCAAACTAATGACTGCAGTGTTACAGCTCAAGGGTTAATCCCTCGCCAATTCAATATTAACCGTAATTATTCGGTACCATCTGGTTATGCTAACAGAAACATAAAAAAAAGTCAAAGGTGTAAACACACAGAGTCAGAGCAGTGTTTGACAGCATGCTGCGAGACGTACAGTTTCATTACATATTTCTGACAGTTGTACTATAAAAAATCCAGATAGTTCATGTATTAAGAGATCAAGGTCATATAACTGCATACATCTTTGTCATCAATCTCTTTTGAGATCTGGCCTGAATAATCTGATTTGGAGTCTTTTGAGCGAAAATGAACCTTTATTCATAACTTGTTTACTAAGAGGGATACTTTTATCATTGTCAAAATACAGAAATGTTCTATATTGATCAAAAATATTCACCAACTGCATGAGAAAGCTTTATACATTACAAAGATCACAGTGTGATGTGCAATATCATCTTTAGGCAATATTGGACCAACATAGCAATAGGATGTCAATTGCAAATGCAAATACTATTACATATTACATCAGCCCCTATATTCATATAATCAAAACATTTTTTATGCAAAAATTATCTCAGACTAAAATCAGACTTTCATTTTTTATTGTTAATACATGGATTCAGCAAGATGGGGCTACCGCTATCCATTCTAGCTCACACCGCTAGGATACTGATGAATACCGTTGCACAGCTGTTTCCCAACTATATCATGTTCGAAAGATCGCCAAATTTATCGGCGAAATATTTTTATTTGTAATTATTTAAAGAATAGACCTTCTACCTTGAAGCGCCACAAAATGCTGCGAGGCCCAAACTCAGATATCAAAAAGAAATAACCCGAATTCCAATAGAAATGTTGCTTCATGTAATGAGTAATGAAGGGTTGAGATTGGAAATTCTTTCAATTTTAACCTTGTTTACGAGAGCACGAAAGTTACATTTCAGATATTTCAGACAATTCAAGTAGATCGATTAATTAATCAATATTTAATCGATATACTGAAATTTTTATACGTTATAGTACCCCACTAAATACTTTTCTGTGATTTTTTAATTTTTTTTTACTTAACCGGAAAACAGTTATGAATTTTTCAAAAAATCGACTTGTTTTTCAAATTGTTATAACTCTCCAAAACTATATATTAACTCTTATTAACTCTTCAAAAAATTACCAAATAAAAGACTTTCTTTATTTGTTCGTTTTTGAACGAACTATTCATAAAAATTACAAAAAAAATATTTCAATTTATATTCTATAGAATTTTTGAGTTTTTCATTAATTTCAATAATTTTCGAAATTCGAAATTTTTTATTTTTTTCCCAAAATAACTTCCATTCATTTCACTTTTACTGCGTCAAGTTCCATCGTGCTTCCAGCTTTTCTGTTTATTTTTGTATATTATTTTATTATAAAAACAAAGTTAAATTTCGAAAAAATGGATTTTTTTTCAATAAAAAAATAGAAAAAAAAGTTGCCTCCTTATGCGGCATCAAACGTAGAATGAATGGGAGTTTTTTTGGAGAAAAAAAATTAAATGACGAATTTTGAAAAATTAATGATTCTTTCCGAAAAACCCAGAAATTTTAAAAAAAGTAAATTTAATTTTTTTTGTAATTTTTATTAAAGTTCATTCAAAAACAAACAATTAAAAAAGAGTCTTATTTGGTTAATACTTGGAAGAGTTATGGCTATTCCAAAAAGCCAAATCAAAAGAGGTTGGGTTCAAAAGTGGTCGATTCATTCTGCACTGGTTTGACACGGGCACGTTTGACTATATATATATATATATATATATATATATATATATATATATATATATATATATATATATATATATATATATATGCTCAAGAGATAGTGTAGTGGGGCCGCAGAGGGAGATATGTGAATAACAGAAATCGTTCATCCGTACTTCCACGTACCTCTGTTCGTTTCAAATCAGCCGTTGGCATCAAGTCGAGACAAGTCGAGACAAGTATCTCCCAGAACCGGTTTCTGGACTGTCAGCTGTCGTCAGCTGGGCTCGAGTCTAACGCAAGGAGACAGCTGAATAGAAACGAACAGAGCCAGACCAAATCAGCTTTCCATATTGATGGCGCGTCACAGCCTCAATGCAACTCGCGCCATTCTACGGTAAATGTTCACAGAAGTTTATATATATATATATATATATATATATATATATATATATATATATATATATATATATATATATATATATATATATATATATATATATACATATAAAAATATATACCAGGTGTCCCATTAAGAATGGATCGCGGCCGTATCTTGAAAATTATTTATCCCACAGCTTTGGGGGAAAAAAATTGTACTAAAAATGATCATGAGAAATTTACCAAAAATATTTTTAAGCTTCTAAAACGACCGCAAGAGGGAGTGACGAGCTAAACATTTTTAAAAATCATTTGTTTTGTGTATTTTCAAGTGTTAACCGAGTAA
Organism: Cosmopolites sordidus; assembly: GCA_031761425.1. Taxonomy (NCBI): domain Eukaryota; kingdom Metazoa; phylum Arthropoda; class Insecta; order Coleoptera; family Curculionidae; genus Cosmopolites; species Cosmopolites sordidus. The sequence goes on along the minus strand of JARFXV010000425.1, from coordinate 123,630 downwards.
GAAAAAATCTCAGTTATAATTAGCAAACTGTCTCCTACAATGTCCGTTTGCCTTAACTGATTTTCCTCAATTTGGACTCATTTAAAAGGCAATTGCTGGGACAATCAGATAATCTAGAAGATAAATTATTTAGTTTATAAATGAAACCGCGAGGTCGCGTTACATTCAACAATAGTTTTTTTGAAGTTTTGTTCAGTTTTTTCAAATGGACTGGTACAGCTTTTACTACATGGCAAGAAAGGTAATTTAAAGAGGAATCGTCCAGTGAAAACCCGAAACCGATATCTCTGACATGTCAAGAGATATTTCGATTTTTCTGAAAAAAATCAGTTAGTTTTAATTTTTACCGTAATATTAAGTTAAAAATTGGTCTTAATATTTAGGTCGCAATCGCAACCGCAACAATTTTATTTACAAAATAAAATTATCTATTCAGTATCAATCATCATTTTCTCTTTTGTGATGCTTAAATACTACTTGACAGAATATTGAAATCAGTCATTAATAAATATACCTACTCTTTCTTTTAAACTAAATGAATGGATGAATGAAATTATGCGTTTTCGCGTTTCCAAATAAACGCATGCAATCCTTAGGTACATTACACAAAGAGTGTAAGAAGGGAACCATGGAAACAAACAAAAACAGTCAAATTAACTTTTTAGTTTTGAAATGCATTATATTTTCAACATTGCATTTATTGATTATTAATAATTATTATAATAATATCTAACAATGTCTTTTACGAATAACGAGGCCTATGACATGTTGGCGGTGTATTTCCAATGTTTTGAAAATGCATGTGTTGCAGAGCGGCAATATGCAAGTCAATATCCCGAAAGAAGGCATTATTCGAAGAAGGTGTCTACACGTCTAGCAAGACGCTTACGAGAAACAGGAATTGTGCATCCAGATCCAGTCCGCACCAGGTTACGTTCGATTCGTAATGGAGATAATGTCGTAAATGTTCTGGCTTATGTTGAAACCAATCCCCATTTAAGTATCAGACAAATATCTGAAGAATTAGGTGTTAGCAAGACATCCGTTCATCGAATCTTAAGAGATAACAAGCTGCACTCCTATCATGTTGTCTTACACCAAGTCCTTTTGGATAACGATTTCGACAGACGGTTAGACTATTGTCACTGGTTAAAAAATATGTGTAGTGAAAATAAACAATTCTTAAAACGCATACTATGGACTGATGAAGCTACTTTTAGCAGTGATGGAGGCGTTAACTTACATAATATGCACTACTGGGCAGTTGCTAATCCACACTGGATGTTAGAAATCAACCACCAAAATAGATGGAGTGTGAACGTAAGGTGTGGTGTTTTGGGAGACAAAATTATTGGTCCCTTTATTTTTAATGGACATTTGAATAGTGAAACATATTTAAATTTTTTACAAAATGGACTGCCAGAACTAATGGAAGATGTTTCGTTGGAAACAAGAAGACAAATGTGGTACCAGCATGATGGATGCCCTGCCCACTTCTCGCAGGTGGTTTGAAACTTCTTGGATGCTTCGTTTCCAAATCGTTGGATAGGGCGTGGTAGTTTATTTTCGTGGCCGACGCGCTCACCGGATTTGACAGTCCTCGATTTTTACTTGTGGGGAAAATTCAATAACAAAATTCAATAACCCGCATTTCAAGAGCGGAAATTGAAGCTGCCGTTTTTAGTACTCGTCGAAAAATAAATCTTTGCATTTCTACGGATGGAAGGCATTTTGAACATTTAGAAAGGCGTTAAAGTTCAGCTTCTGTTAATTATTAGACTGTTGTGCTGTTAATTTTATTTGACTGTTGTTATTATTATTATTTTCATTGTTGGCCCTTTAGCCTTTAAACACGCTCCAAATTAATATGGCACGAAGAATTTGGACCAGTCCTAAGCCTGGGTAAAGTGTGAAGGAAGGCAAACATTAGGTTAATATTTTTTTAACTTAATGCAGGTAGTAGTGAAATAACTGATTTTTTCAGAAAAATCGAAATATCTCTTGACATGTCAGAGATATCGATTTCGGGTTTTCACTGGATGATTCCTCTTTAAATTACCTTTCTAGCCATGTAATAAAAGCTGTACCATTCCATTTGAAAAAACTGAACAAAACTTCAAAAAAACTATTGTTGAATGTAACGCCACCTCGCGGTTTCATTTATAAACTAAATAATTTATCTCTCAGATTATCTGATTGTCCCAACAATTGCCTTTTAAATGAATCTAAATTGAGGAAAATCGGTTTAGGCAAACGGATATTAGACGACTTTTTATCTAAATAGGTAAAACTCCCCCCACTTCTTTATTCGCGAAGTTACGACAAAATGTCATAAAACAAAGTTGTAGGAGACAGTTTGCTAATTATAACTGAGAATTTTTCTTACTCGGTTAACACTTGAAAACACACAAAAAAAATTATTTATAAATCATCAGCCCGTATCGATCCATTACAGAATGAAGCATGATTCCAACTTTCATGGTCCGGGGCTTTCCTCTGCCAATCGGATCCAATATACTTATCGATATCATCAGTCCATCGTGCTTTCGCTCTTTTTCTCGGATGTTTACGATCAAAGGGTGTCCATCCAGGACTGCCTTGGTACATCTGAGAAAACCAAAGTCTCTCTATATGGTCTGCTCATCTCAATTTCAGTTTACTCTTCCAAAGATCACACACACTTTCGTTTGTTTCCTGATCCATGTGCAGGGTTTTCTGTCGCGTCGTGTACTGCGAAGCATACATCTTTCCATTTCCCTCTGTGTTACCCGAAGTTTTGATATTGACCATAACAGGCAGGACACACTTATCGAAGACTCTTCTTTTCAAGTAAAGTAAACTCCTACTCTTAAACACTATGTTGAGCCTACCATATGTCTGCCAGCAACAGTTAATAAGCTGTTCCCCCTCCCGGGCGGTATACCCCTCCATTGAAATCCTCTGCCCAAGATATATAAAGTTGTCCACAATCTCCAAATTCCTTCCTAAAACTGAAATTCTTCTGCTCTCAGCAAATTTGAACACAACCTGACTCTTTTTCAGATTTATTGTCGAGCCAAAGTCCATTTTTGGTAGTCATTTGTAGCTCTTGTATGCGTCTTTGCAGCACCTCTGGATCTTGTGAAAGGAGAACGATATCATCTGCAAATCTAGATGGTTTAAGTTGGCGCCATTGATCGTTACACCATCCTGTACCCAATCCAGATTACGGAATACTTTTTCAAGGCAGGCCGAGAAACCTATAGGCGATATTGCGTCACCCGACCCTAAACGTCGCTCAACATTAATTCCAACTTCAAAATCATCAAGGTGAATTGTCGGTGTGGCACCATCATATATCCATCCCAATAGGATTATATAATCTTTGTCTACCCCCTGGCTAAGCAATGCATCCATTATGGCCCGCTTTGCTATCGAGTGTTTTTTCGTAATGGCATATTATATTCGTTCCGTCTTTCTGAGGCCTGCTGTACAACCTGGATGTGATCCATTGTACTGAATCCACTTCTGAATCCTGGTTGTTCTCTTGGTTATGCATCATTCAGTTCTTTTAATATTATTTTAGATATTATCTTGGTAAAAACTTTGTACATTACTGACAGAAGGCTTATTGGACGCTAGTTCTTTAAAACCTCCTGTGTTCTTTTTTTAAGTAAAATTATCACTTCTGCATTTTTCCATAAGTCAGGTACTTTTTGTTCTTTGAGACATTTTGAGGGTAATTTTGCCAGTGTTTTATGTAAAGTCTGACCACCAACTCTTAGCATTTCGACATTTAGACCGTCCTTTCCTGGAGCCTTGTCGTTTTCGTCGATTCTATAGTATTTGTCATATTCAAGCACTATGTTTTACTAATAATATCATTCAAATATCCCCATCCACTTCGTCTGGTGGAATGCATAGTGGAAACCCAATTTTTGATTACTGATTCATACATATCGCATGGTATATTTTTAATGATGGCCTAAATGTCTCGTTAAGATCAAGAATGGTTCGAGGTTTATTTTAACCAGAGATTTATCATAAACACACAAAAATAATCTAATAATCTAATAAATAAAATAAGAGTTGGCATTATCTTTTCGCCAAATAACGGCTTTAGGATACATTTTTTATAATAAATCGATTATATGGCGAGACGTGAGTCACCCCCTGATGTTAAAAAAAACATTGTTTATATTCGCATTTATCAATGCAGGCCAAATATATTCTGTTAGTAAATTCATATAGCGCTCACCATTACCACTAATACGATCGTCTTCAAAAAAATAATGTCCCAAGACTCCTTCAGCCGAAGACCCTAACCAAACAGTGACTTTCTCAGGCTGAAGGGGTAACTCCTGAATCCCTTGGAGATTTTCATTTGCCCAAATTTGTTCGCCAATCCATTAAACCAAAAAATATAGCACACGATATGTGTGAAGGAGTAATCGAAAATTGGGTCTCCAGAATACACTGAAGAAGTCGAACCTCAGGGGGATATTTGAACGACATTATGATATTTTCAATACATAATGCCATTATTTATTCTTCAAGATAAAATAATAATTTCCAGATTATTGCTTATTATAATTTATTAACTACTAGCTTGAATAATTAGTATATCAATTATTAAGTATAACTAATATGCGTAGAAATTGAACAACAAATTGAAATTTTTTAAAAATAAATTATTAAGTAAATTTTTAAATGATCAGCCAATAAATTTTGTTTATTAAAATCAGAAAAAATGTAGAGGAATAATAAATACATATAGGACCTATATGTATTTACCACATATAGGACCTATATGTATTCACATATACATTAAAAAACATTTGCATGATAAAAGTTAAAGTTAGAAATCACGTGGAAGCGTTTTTAAAAACTTTATTTTGTTTTTTTGGGTAGTACAAAGAGTAACGGTTCTATTGACAGTTAACTAAAGATTAATTTCTGTTTACAGTTTACAATATTTATATTAAAATTAATGTTAACTAAGGGCTGTGTCAGCAATGACATCATCTGCTGGGGCTGACTTATTTGGTTGAGGTGCAAGCTGGCGATGTTAGTCATATAACTCCTCCCGCCGAAGACGAAAACAAAAGGGGTGAATGTTTGTTTTCGACCATATCCTGTAGGGGTATTTCTTCATTTCTTTTCTTGATCGGGTTGGTGGTTTGGACCGGGTTCTTTTTCTTTTTGTATATTTTCCATGCGAATATACTCATTATAGTTCCCACTATAAAGATGGTAGTAAGGGTAGTTGAGCTTAGTGCCATTATATGTAATTGGGAAGATCCTGGAATTTTTAAAAGTTTAGCTTTTTCTTGTAATTGTTTTATTTGGTTAATATCGATTGATTGTAGTTGAAGATGGGTTTGTTTTTGAGGTTCTTCTATAGTTCCAAATTCGATTGGTGGTAGCAGGTAGGGATTGCCTTTTAGTAATTCTTCTTTGTTCCAATATTGATTTTGCAATGCCTGAATTCCACAATTGTGAGGTATTTGTATAAGGCTTGGCTCTTTAATTAGTATATATTCTTATTTATAACAGTTTTGATATATTCTTAATGGTTGTTCATTGGGAATAATCAAAATATACTTGTTATTGATCCATTGTATAATAGGTTGGTCTAATTTTACATTAATCAGTTGGCATTGGCGATTTTCTGCGTATCGGATTAATGTAGTAATGCATTCTTTCGTTGTTGGCTTCAGTTCGTTTGGGCAAAGATAATTATCTTCTATTTGCGGACATTCTGTGTTGCTAAATTGTTGCGAATGAGTGCCAATAATTAGGTATGGTTGATTAGGTGCAATCAAGGTATTGTTTATAGGTATAGGAAATAGATGAAAAGATTGAAAGATTTCTGCCTTAAAAATAGGAAAGTGAATTACAAAAATAATTTTGTCTTTGACAAATTTCACTTGCAAACTCGCAATTTGGTAGTAATTATTTAATTCTTGCAAATTAAGAATTTTATCTTTTCCATATAACATTGTTAAATTAGATATTAGATTTGTCATTTCATGAGCCGATATTATGGTGCCATGTAAAATGTTCAAATGAGCGAAAGCGATAGCATCTTCAATATTGTCTAGAAAAGTGATTAGATTCTGACAATTAAGAATTAGTTGATCAATAATATTATACGTATGTAAATAAGTGTCTAGATTGAAGAATTTGTTTATTATGTTTAATTTAAGTTCTTCAATAGATGTTTTGATTGTTCTTTGATTTTTATCAAGAATATTAATAGTTTCGTTGTAGTTTTGAATGAGTTCTTTCGTCAAGGATATATGTTGCATTATTTCTTTCTGAAAAGAATTTTCGTTCGTTTGGAGTTCATAGATTGCCTTATCATATCTTTCTCCATCTTCTGAATCAAGAGTACCAAAAATCCATTTTTGTACTTTTCCTACTAGATTTATTAATCCTCTTTTGATTCTAATATGGGGTTGAATATTGTTTAGCTTGGTTTTTGTTTCTTGTATTAAATAATGAGTTTGGTTCATCATAGATTTTAAATTTACGACTTTATTAAGTGGTATGTCTGTTATTTGAAGTCTAATGTTGTTAAAATAGTCTTCGATATTGTTTAATTGATTGACAAGTGAGGATGTTTGTATATAGTGGATGAAGGTATGTTTATTTTCTATTATTCGTGTATTTCCTAGTTGAAAGGGAAATAGTGGTGTTTTTATAGGGGTTATAGTTACGTCGGTTTCAGTCTTCGCTCTTATAGTCTGTATCGTCACTACAAGTAGGTATACTGTCAGTATCTTCATTGTTTTTCTGTGGACAAAAAGAATACTTTTTTGGTTTTTGTAGATTAGCTTTATGAATAATTTTATCTTTAGTTGTTATTATCTTTTTTCCTATATCTTGTTTTACTTTAGCTTTTGTATAGCGAGGTTTATCTTTTGTTCGCTTAGCTGTTTTATCTATGACATACGTATCTAATTGTTCTTCGTAATCTATTGGGTTTTCTCTATTCTGATTACGTTTTTCAATGATTTTTGTCTTTGTTTCTAGAGAGGTATTATATATATTTTTATATATTTCTTTCAGTCATTCCTTTCTGTCATCAATGAATTTATTTATTATTATTTCGTCTGTTAGGTCGAATGGATCCAAGGCATTCAATTTTCCGTTAATGACATCTATAGGCCTTTGTTTAGTGACACTATGTGTTGTCAAATTGTATCCTAATACAGCGTATAACATTAATTCCTTTTCATTGGCATTTGGATCTTTTAGTTTTAATACTCGGTATAATTCAATTAATGTTGAATGAAATCGTTCAACAGGACTATTGCTATTCGAATTTCCTGGGGTAGTAAAGTGTATTGAGATGTTATGTAATTTGCAGAATTCTAATAATAATGATGATTTAAATTCCGTGCCGTTGTCACAAGTAATTTGGCTTGGGATACCATGGTGGTTCATGAATAATATTAAATTATTTAAGACAGTACTTGCAGTACAAGTTGGTTCTAAAATATAGGCTTGTCCGTATCTAGAAAATACGTCTATTAGGGTTAGGAATTTTACGTTATTTATTTGAAATGTATCTATATGTATCGATTCTAAAGGTTGTGTTGGTGTTGGTGATATCGAAAATTTTATTTTCGGTGGGTTACGATCATATTTGGATCGTTGGCATATCTCGCAATTATTAATTAGTTCTGTTAGATCTTCTTTCATTTTTGGCCAATAATGTATTTTCTTTAAGGCTAGTAAACCTTCATTGATACCTCTGTGGCATGTTTTAGTATGATGATAGTTAATCAATTTCTGTTGTTTTTCTTTATCTTCGACGTCGTTCAATAGTATTTTTGATATAAGTAATTTGTATGAGTTGTTTTTGAACACGTTCGATAATATAACGCTAATCTCAAGATATAAATTTTCATCTGTATAATTTGTATAGATACAATAAAGTTTCTTGGGTTCTATATACTCTTTGAAGAAGTGTATTATTTCTTCTACGTAGTTTTCTGTTAAGTGGACGATGATTCTATTCTTATGTCCAAATATTTTTCTTCTTTTAACATGTAGATTTCCTCCTGTTTTTCTTGTAAATATTAATTGGTTGGAGTACATGTTTAGGCAATTTTCCGTAATAGGGATATTTAAAATTGGATCTTCCAATGATGTGTGAATCGTTTCATTGTCTTCTCGATTTTCTTGTTTTCGAGGGGGTTTGATTTGAATATTTGAGTGAACTATGATTTTAGGGGTGTTTATGATTTCATTAAGTCTTTCATGTTCTCGGTCTGTCATTGGTATTTGTCTTTCTCTTTCAATGTACTGTTCAATTTCATTATCTATATCTCCTGGATTTCCAATAATTGATTCGTTTTCAATTGCGTTAATTTCAATCCTTGATAATGCATCTGCATTGGTATTTTCTTTTCCTTTTTTATATTCAATTCTGTAATCGTATTCTTCTAGTTTTAGTCTCCATCTGACTAGACGTGAATTAGGTTCTTTCATATTAAATAGATATTGTAGTGGTTTGTGATCTGTGACAATTATAAATTTACGACCAAATAAATAGGGTCTAAAATGTTGGGTGGCCCACACTATAGCTAAGAGTTCTTTTTCTATCGTTGCATAATTTGATTCAGCTGGGTTTAAGGTCCTTGATGCATAAGCTACTGGTAAATCGCTACCAACTTTTCCTTGGCTGAGAATTGCTCCGATGGATACGTTCGATGCATCTGTTGTCAATACGAAGGGCTTTTCAAAATCTGGATATTGAAGTATAGGGTCGTTACATAGGATATTTTTACATGTTTGGAATGTTTCTATAAATTCCTTTGAATGTATTATCTTTTGATCCTTCTTTAAACATTTCGTTAGGGGTTTGGTTAATTTTGCGAAGTTTTTAATAAATCTTCTATAGTAACCTAATAATCCTAGAAAGGCTTTAATGTCCTTTGCAGTTTTTGGTATTGGGTATTTTAATATTACATTTATCTTTTTGGGATTTGGTCTGATTCCTTCTGGTGTTATGACATGACCTAAAAATTCTACTTCTTTTTGCAAAAATTCAGATTTATCTAGTTGAATTTTCAATCGGGCTTCTTGTAGTCTTGTAAATACCAATTTCAAATGTTTCATATGTTCTTCTAGACCTTTAGAAAATATTATGACGTCGTCCATGTAGACTAGGCAAATTTTTCCTACTACATCTCGCAAAACGTTGTCCATAACTCTTTGGAACGTTGCGGGTGCATTTTTTAATCCGAATGGCATTCGAATAAATTCGTAATGTCCATTTTCTGCATTAAATGCTGTCTTTTCTACTGAGTTTTTATTCATTTCGATTTGGTGAAATCCTGATGATAAATCTATTGTAGAAAAATAAGTGCATTTGCCGAGTTTATCTAATATATCCGTTATGTTTGGTAAGGGATATCGATCGTCGATTGTCTTTTCGTTTAGTTTTCTGTAGTCGATAACTAGTCTCCATTTCTGTTTTCTACTAGCGTCAAGTTTTTTCGGTACTATCCAAATAGGGCTGCTCCAAGGGCTTTGACTATGTTTTATTATTCCATCTTCTAGCATTTTGGTTATCTGTCTATTTATTTCTGCTTTATGAACGAAGGGATACCTATATGATTTCGTATGTATTGGAATTTCGTCGCTGGTTTTGATCTCGTGTTTAATCTGGTTGGTAAATGTTAGTGCATTTTCTTCTTTGTGAAAGATGTTCGTGAAATCTCGACATAGTTTTATTAGTTCGGTTTTTTCTTCATCGTTCAAGTGATCTGTTCTGAGTAACTTTGTAACACTCTTGTTTCTATTTTGGTCCTTAGTTGGAAGATTGTCAAAATGGAATAAATGATACTGTTCCTTTTTTGTGTCTGCGAATGGAATTGTCTTCAATGGTCTTAGTAATTTTACAGTGACTGGTTTGTTCGTATGATTATAGATTTCGGTATATGCAAATCCATTTTTTGAGTTAGTGAGAGTTTCTGGTATAAAGGCTTTATTATCGAAATTTTGTTCAGGAATAATTATATCACTATCTTGTTGATCCACTGGTACATTTATTAGGTGAACTTCGTGGGCGTTAATTCTGATTTTAAATTCTTCTTTTTCGGGTTCTCGGAAGTACAAGGGAATCTGTGTGGTTCCGTTAATTAATTTATTGTTTGATAGGTCGATCGTGAATTTGTGTTTTAGAAGTTCTTTTAATCCAATAATTCCGTCGAAGTATTCATGAAAGTCAAATAGGATAACTGGTATTTCGTCTCTTACTTGAAGTTCAGGGAAGGCTGGTATTTCTGCTTTGAATAATACTTCTTTTTCTCCTATTCCTGTTTTTATTTTAGATGGTGAATGATAAATTTTATCTGAATAAAATTTTTCTGCCTTTGAAGGTTTTAAAATTGAATGAAAACATCCGGTGTCGATTAAGAGTTTTAAAGGTGGGTTACTTATTTTTATGTATGGTAGGTTATTATTTGTATCCGTATGCATTTCGCATTTTACGTCGGGTTTTCGTTTGTTATAGCAGTCTGAAAATTTCCGTCGTAATCGTAGTTGGGTGTTTCGTCATACGGTTCTAGAATTTCTGCTGAGTCCTCGTTATTATAATCTGTCGTCGTGTCTGTCCATCCATCTTCGTTATCGTATGCAGGGGTCAAGTATGAATCATATTCGGTATCTTCTGATGATTCATTTTCCATCTGATATAGTTCTTGCGATGTAAAATTTCTTTGACCGGTGGGTTTAAAGAAATTTTGGTTTTTGTCTTGTTTTACTTGGAATTGTAGATGTTATAGACATCGGTTCCGGTTTATTGGTTGGTACTTGTCCTGTCGGTTGAAATACGTTTTTCGGTGGTCCGAAAACTTGAAGATTCGTTGGGAAATGTTGATGTATTTGTCGTGGTTGGACATTAATTGGTCCTTGTGGAAAGGGTGGTTTGTAATTCTGGTAATTCTGGATTATTTGAGGTCTAACATGAGAATTAAATCTTGGTGTTTGGAATTAGGGTCTCATTGGCGAATTAAGTTGTTGAAATGGTTGGAATTGAGGTCTCGTTGATGCATTGAATGGTGTTTGAAATTGAGGTTTCGTTTGCGAATTAAATTGTTGAAATGGCTGATAGAGTTGTGTGTTCGGATAATTTAAATTTGGATATTTAAATGGTTGAATTTGTGTTTTTAAATGAGGAATATTATTATGCGTCTGATGTTTAAATACATTCTGTGTATATTGGAAATTTTGTTCTTCTGTCACATATGACATCGCGCTTTCTAATGAATCTGGAGCCTTTAATCTAATGATACTTTGCAGATATCCTGGTAGTCCTCTGATGAATGTTCTTAAGCTGGCTTGTTCATATTGTCTCGTATAAATAGCCTTTGTTGTGACATTCATGTGCGTGATGGGGATTGTATTTACTTTCTGAGTTAGTTGACTTCTCAGTATCTGAATTCTTTTCCCGAATTCTAGCGGATTCTCGTTCTTTAATGGAGAGGCTACTACAAATCTTGTTCTAGGCATTCCAAGTTTCTTTTGTCTCCAAAACAGTTATATAAGGCTGTTTTTATGTCTACCCAATTTTCTAATTCCAGTCTGTTGCCTACTAATAGTTGTGCTCTGTCTATTAGTTTAATTCTAGCTATTCTGGTCAAATAACTAGTTGTATCGTCGTTTCCGTATTTGTTGAATAAGTAATCAATTGCTGAGATGAAACTAGCAAGATTAAAGGTGTTTCCATCATAAGGTGGAATTGTGTCTACGTACATACGTAATAACGTATAATTTATATTCTGTGGAGTGGTCATTTTAGTTGATATATTCAAGGTGTTATTAAATTGAGAGATTAGTTCTTCTTCGCTAATACTCATAAATTCGATAATTTACTGATCAATACTTGATTATAAATAAAATATTGAAATATGCTATGCGTAAAATGTTAAAAAGCGTTTTTATATGATTAAAAATAAAATATAATAAAATAAAATAAAATAAAGGGATTAAATTATTAAAGGGATATATTAACCATAATTTGTTAATATAAACTTTAAAAATAACTAAATTTCTACTTAGTGACTAGATATTGCTGAGAGAGACGAGCAATAGTCTTTCTTAATTCAAGGTTCGCGCTTTTAAATTAGAGAAAGTTATATTCCTAAAATTAAATAATTAAATAAAATTATTGATTATAAGGTTCGCGCCAGATAATCGTTTGAACTAATGATATGTGGAAAAGTAAATAAAATTAAATGATTAACTAAAATTATTGATTATAAGGTTCGCGCCAGATAATCGTTTAAACTGATAATATGTGGAAAAATAAAAAGAGTGATGAGGGATGATTCGTCTTAAAATTAGATTTGATGCGTTCTTAAAATTAGGGTGATTTTTCTTTGTCGTGTTTGCTTGTTTGCTTGTGCTTTTTGCTTTTTCTTAACCTACGTTTCTTAAAATTACTTTCAATCTCTTATCCGGAGAAATCGAAAGGGGTCGATAAAGGAGTACTGGACACTCACCGTATTTTTAGCCTGTCACGAGTCGTCAGCCGCTCGTCCTTTTATCGGGGTGAACCTCTAGCTCTGCAATAGTCGTTGGTTTCTTTGTGCTGGGTTGATCAGTAGACGGCTTCAATCCAAATCAGACTCGATGCTGTGGCTTTGGGGATGAAGGTGTGGTCGATACACTGATCCGTTTTCCGACTGCGCCAGTTAAAGTTAGAAATCACGTGGAAGCGTTTTTAAAAACTTTATTTTGTTTTTTTGGGTAGTACAAAGAGTAACGGTTCTATTGACAGTTAACTAAAGATTAATTTCTGTTTACAGTTTACAATATTTATATTAAAATTAATGTTAACTAAGGGCTGTGTCAGCAATGACATCATCTGCTGGGGCTGACTTATTTGGTTGAGGTGCAAGCTGGCGATGTTAGTCATATAACTTAAAGAAAGAAGTGAATTTATATTTACAGTAGTGGCCAAAGAAATAGATCCTTTATTATAAAAGGCACTATTTGGCAAATAAAGTTGTAATAACAAACGTAATTAGTACAATAATTGTATTATATAAATATATAACAAAAAAGGGAAAACAAACATAATATCAAACACAGTTTAAAATGAATACTGTAAACATAATATCTAACAAAACATTTCTAATGGTATAGCTTCCCATTCTTTTTTAATCAACTTCCAAAGTTCAAGCTTGTTTCTCGTTTTATGTTTACCCATGCCATTATTGAGGCCCACAAGTTCTCAATGGGATTGAGATCCGGCAATTGGGAAGGCCGCGACAATATGAATTGTCACTAAAAAATTGTTTCGTTTTCCTAGCAGTATGTTTCGGATTATTATCTTGTTGATATTTCTTTACCAGCGGCATATTTTCTTCTGCATAAGGCAGCGTGACTCCCAGAAGAATGTAAATGTACTCATTTTGGTCCATGTCTTTTTTAATCCTTTATTGTAAATCCTTATTGTAATCCTTATTGTATCCTTATTGTATTATTGTATCCTTATTGTATTCTTATTGTATCCTTATTGTATCCTTATTGTATCCTTATTGTATCCTTATTGTATCCTTATTGTATCCTTATTGTATCCTTATTGTATCCTTATTGTAAATTGGTCCTACACTATACTATGAAAAAGCTACCTACAGCTTTATATTACGACTCCATGCTTTACAGTTTTAATAGCATGTTTTGGTAATAATTCTTAGTTCGATGGTATTCTAATATAGCGCCTACCATCAGAACCTATTAAATATATTTTTGTTTCATCGCATTAATTTCGGTAGACGATTTAAATAGAGCTTTTTTTGAAATTCAGACAATTTGCGTGCCAGTATGATAAGTCGTTTTTCTTCTAGCTGCACGGTTTTCGTGAACTGATTGTTTTTTAGAGCATTTTCCACCCTTTTTTTGTATGACCAACAATCCTTATAATTTCGCTTAATGACTTTGCTTCTTTCCGCAATGTTAAAATCTGCTCTCTTTCAGCCACTCTATAATGGACGCTACGACCCATTTCTAACTAAATTATTATTTGGCCAAGTTTGTTTTAATTTATCTTTTAATTCAATGCTGGAAATAAACAAATATATATATATATATATATATATATATATATATATATATATATATATATATATATATATATATATATATATATATATATATATATATATATATATATCTATACAATAATTTATTTATAGTTTATTCGTTAAATAATAACGATGCATTGTTTACCAAATAATCTTTTACACATATTTGCTTAAAATGATAATTCTTATCACAACTTTTCGATTGGCGACTTAATATTTTTTTTCGCAGAAACCTTTTTTCTTTCAAATGATATGAAGAATCATTGGATAAATTTACGAAAGTAATTTTATTCCCCTTACAATATATTTATATTATATATATATATATATATATATATATATATATATATATATATATATATATATATATATATATATATATATATATATATATATATATATATATATATATATTATGCATTTCTGTTGATAGCTTGACTAGGGATGAGCTGAGCCCATCCCTTCAACTGTAGGGCATATGTCTCGTCTCTTTACGTTTAGACTCTTCAGGGCACCGACATATATTCTCTCGCCAAGAATAGGGATACCCTGTCCACAGCCAACAACCCATATTTTGGCCGACTTCCCGTCGGATGGCGTATATATGCAGTGTTAGACTTCCTTAGACTACCTCCAATCAGGTGAGACAACAGTAGCTGAGTGTAATCATACACCCAACAGTTGGGCTCCACAATCTCATGTGGAACACACAACAACCTGGGTCTCCCTTTATTTTACCATTTTTTGGGTACTTTACTGGGGACAAGCCCAATCCATCCCTTCAATTGGCGGGCATATGTTTCGTTTCTTGATGTTTAGACTCTTCAAGGCACCGACATTCAACGCAGTCCAAGAAAAAACACTGAATATATACGCCATCCATTTTCGTGGCCGTACGTTTTCGTGAAATGATTGTTTTTTAGAGCATTTTCCACCATTTTTTTTGAACGACCAACAATCCTTATAGTTAGGGGAGTTTCAACAAGTTTAATCTTAAACTAATAAATCATATTTACTTACCTAAGGATTATCATCAAAGATAACATAGAAATCTTAAGTATACGTATATATATATAGATGCGACACTAATCAAGTTAGAATCAGTTGCTTTTATAAAAACAAATAGCAATGAACGAAATTATAAAAGTGGTTATTGTTTTTGCATACTTCATTCTAACCTGTAAGTAGCAACATCACATTATATTGTAATTTAGGGACATTTCGATAACTATTAGATGGGGCAAGTAGAATTTTTAAAACACTCAAAAATTTTGAATAAATCTAATCATATTGAACAGGATATAATCGCTTAAAATATCAAGATGTTTTTGTGTTTCAAGGAAATATTTCAAATTATCTATACTCAAATAGATATGGTATGGATGCATTTTAAGTAAACAAATATTATTTTCAAACAGGCAATGGGTTTCCAACTCCTTTGAAGCAATCGAATGTTACATTTAGAAGCAATATTCTAAGAATAATTGGTGGAGGACCTGTTAATATTGAAGATTATCCCTATCAGGTCTTGTTGTTGATAGATGGAGAGGGAAAATGTGGAGGTTCGATTATATCAGAAACCGTTATAATCACTGCAGCACACTGTGTATATGAGTAAGTTTTTCATTTGTCCACGCCTATAGGCAAAAGGAAGAAATTCATTTTATAATAATATAGTTTAGCACATTAACGTTATTAGGGTTATTTTTTTAGGGATTATTTTAAGAGAAAAAGAAATGCATATAGTTTATGTAAATATGTATTTAACACAGTGGCAGCTCGTGGGGTTTTAAAGTGGGAGGGCGTAGAAGAAAATAGAAGCTGCTGAAGATTTTTTTTGCTTTCCCTTTCCTCCTTTTTACTTTTCCTGCAATTGAAACCCTATACAGGAGGTGAACCAGGAAAATTAGTTAAAAGAAAGAAACTGAATGGAAATAAAATATGGTGTTTTGGTCTGAAAAATTGGTTATTGTGATAAACGCTGGAGGGGTAGCGCCCAAACGCCCTCCCCCACGAGCCGCCAATGATTTAATATATTATGTAATCACCACCAATATTTACATATTTTTGCCAACGTAGTGGTAGGTCCATAATTTCTTTTTGCCTAATAATAGTATTTTTATTGCCAAAAATATCAACAGGTTATTTTTTGCATCTTCTTCCGTTTTAAAAAATTTTACATTTATATTATTTTGGGAACAGAGCAATATGTGGTGGTCCGAGATTGCGATATCTGGTAAGTAAGGTGGATGGGACAAAACATCCATATTGAAGCTCAACAATTTTTGCTTTGTCCTGATTGAAACGACTGATCGTATTGTTCCGGTGTATTGTTATGATAAAACCCCACGCCTTACCTGTTTGCCAATTCTGGCCGTTTTTTTTTCAATTACTGCTTTAGTTTCGATCTAACTGTGAACACTAGAAGTCGGTCTTGATAAATTAGTTGCATGAAAGAAGCACAAAGCATATATGTCCCTTCCAATCCCAAGAAATGTAAAGCATGATTTTTTTCGGATAAAAGGCGTTTTTCACCGTACTTAAAACCGCTGACCCTCGCAACCCTCATGTTTTCTTATTATTGCGCGTTATTGTACACAATCAACTTTTCATCATCAGTTACCATTCGCTTCAGAAATGGAGCTATAGATTTTTTTTTTGCCAAAATATTGTACGAAGACGTCGCTAATTTAGTTGGGCGAGACCTACATATCGATCGGCAGACACACCAATTTTTTTCAGATGGTCCAAAACAATCAATTTGTCAATACTTAACTTATCTCACAAACCGTGATCTGGAAATCTTCAGATATTAAGGCTTTTATTTCTTCGACACCACCAAGCATACTGATCTTCCAGATCAAAATCTTGGCCCCTAAATCGATCAAACCACTTTAGCACCGTGGTCTTCCCAACAGAACCTTCTCCATAAAAGGCACAAATCTTGTTCTTATTTGGACAGCGATGAGAATCAACTTGACTGACTGGTTTCAGTCAATTCAACACAGGTTTTTGTTTACAAGCGTTAAAAGAGCAACTAATGGGGTGATATTTAAGAATTATTAATTAATAATTCTTAAATAAAATTTAAAAAAGGAAACATGGCGAATTATTTCGCATAGATTTTAAGGGTGTTCAGATGTCTTAGTTCCTAACAATTCGAAAATGGAGAGAAATTTCCATAATGTGTATTTATGAAATATGATGATTTTTTCGTATTGGTTTTTTGTTTAAAAAATTCTGTAGCCGTATATGATGTTTGTATGAGATGTTTGTAATATTGTTATCTTTTAAAGTGAATTCAGGACAAACTAGTCTTTATGTTATAAAAAGTGCAATGGATCTACATATTTTATTTCGTAAATTATGTTATTCATATCAATATTTATGTGATTCGATAATGTACGATCAATTGTGGATTACGGTCTGACGTATATATGCAGATATTATCTGTATATAACGTCAGGTACGCACCGGAAAATTTAGAAATATTTGCTGTGTAAAGATTGTGTAATGTTTGGAAAAGGGGGAATTTTGGAGGATACGTGCACTCAGCGGACAATTTCCAGAAGTGCGCTTCTGATAGATATGGAAAATAAGTGATTTTCCGGAAAGCATTGGATAATTTGTAAGAAAGGAATGAGTACTTTGAAAGGATCATCTTAACGCCCTGGCTCATGAGGCAATCGTGCATATAAATGACGAAAAAGAGAAGTCCTGTATCTCGGAAAATTCAGCGAAACTGCGGGTCTGAAGAATGATCCTGTCGAAAACCTAATTACTTGTATTCAGGTGGGATGGTATTATAGGAAGAAAGAACATCCAAAAATCGTTCTAGTATTAATACTTCTGTTATTTTCCTTAAGGTGTGGACATGGCTAATAGGACGCCAGCCTTCCGCAAGGACAAGAGATCCCTTCTCTTTGGAATCATAACATTGGTGGTCTTCCGAGGAAATCGAAAGATTATCAGTTGAAGAATTTTGTTACTAATTTGAGTAAAATTATCTATGCTCCTATAAGATATTTTCATTATGAGGCACTACACTACTGTATTTTTAGAGATTGTGGTACATTATACGATAACCAATATTGTTAGTACAACTGGTAGTCTAAAAAATGAGGATCCTGTTCGCAAATTAATACAAATTGCATGTGGGATTAGGTCGGTAATATGTTCAAAAATGTTGTTTCCCGTTGGATTATATACTTACTAACTGAACATCAAACATTATCATATATAATAGTCTAAGAGCTAACGATCAATTCCACAAAAAAGTTAAGTTAACTAACAAAGCTAAAAATGTGTAGATTAATGATTTTTTATTTTATTATTCCTACTCACTAAAACATCCGAAAATGGAAATCCATCATTGTTCTCGAGTTCGAGAAATTCTTCTAAAATTTATTTTTTTGTATCAAAAATTGCAAAAACATGATCCACATATCTTTTTAATCCCGAAAAAAATCTATAAGAAAAGTTAATTTGTGTTTAGTGGTAGATATCTTCTAGTTTAAAAATTAAATTCTAGTTAAATAAGAAATAACGACCAAGCAGACCGATATAAATGCAACATCAACTAATAACAAAAAAATAATAAAATATTATCAGAAAACTTTAGGTTTGCCTGGCAGGCATTTTCGACCTTCAGTATGATTTGGCTTTTTATAATATATTTTCATGAAATAGTTTAAGACATTCTTAACCTTTTAGGAGATTAGGTTAAGAATGTCGTAAGCTATTTCATGAAAATATATTATAAAAAGCCAGATCATACTGAAGGTCGAAAATGCATGCCTGGCAATATGAAAGTTTTGCTACAGCACCTTTAAAAATACACAAAGCTTTATGGTCGCCTGTCACGTATTTACAATTAATAATCGCCCAGAAATTTATTTTTCAATTAACAGTATGTAAAATAAAATATCAAAATTACAGCAATTACAATTTGTTTTCTACATTAAAAATGCAGAGGTTGATCTTACAACCAGAGTAGTTATTTTATTATGTAATTAGTATTAAATCGTTAAACTATACATTTTTCGCTTTGTTAAGGTACCTTAGTCGGATTAACCTACTAGCCCTCCAGCTATAAGAATTAAGCAACAAACTTTATAATAATGGTTGCGACAAACAATTTTTAACAGAATAAAAGATGATTAAATCAATTTTTAGTATTACATATTTCATGAAAAACAAATTTTATTATCAAATTACTCTTAATTAATTGCAAGTTCTTTTTTTTATTATAACTAGTTTTCGCCCCATATATACAATATATCTGAAACTGATACAAAGGAGTCTATATTGTTAATTAGGTTTCTACACCTAATTCAGACAACATGTCTAGTTTTTGTAAACAAATATATTGTAAATTAATCCATTTATAAAGAAAGACGATAGGTTATTTTTTTGATATGTACTTCGCCATTATTTTGAATTAAAAATAGTGCAGTTGAAAACATGATTCGCAAATGCTCGGATAACTTATCGATATTCATGCTATACTATAAAGTTTACATATTAAATATGCAATCGCTTTAAAATATAACATATAACAATAATCTTTCTCCTTATCTCGAATACTTCAAAGTTACACTTATCAGTCTACAATACATCTCCAGTCTTTTAATAAAAAATATCTCTGTTATTTAATAAAAACAATTAATTATCTTTTTTTATATTATTTAATGTAATGTAAAAGCATATTTGGCAAATATTAATTGGTTATTACTTAATGAATAAACTAATGAACAATGTTAAAACATTATTTTTATAAAGAATGACTCATGCAGCATCCCATATCGATGCAGCACCTAATTTAATAAAACAATTAATCGTGTGTTTCTTAATGTGACGTGAATCGATTAAAATATGTTATGGTGTGAAAAATTAGTGCTAATAATTTCAACTTTGACATTAAACTACAATAATGTGTAAATTTACTTTATTTTATTACAACTATATTGTTAGTACAACTGGTAGTCTAAAAAATGAGGATCCTGTTCGCAAATTAATACAAATTGCATGTGGGATTAGGTCTTTTAATAAAAAATATCTCTGTTATTTAATAAAAACAATTAATTATCTTTTTTTATATTATTCAATGTAATGTAAAAGCATATTTGGCAAATATTAATTGGTTATTACTTAATGAATAAACTAATGAACAATGTTAAAACATTTTTTTTATAAAGAATGACTCATGCAGCATCCCATATCGATGCAGCACCTAATTTAATAAAACAATTAATCGTGTGTTTCTTAATGTGACGTGAATCAATTAAAATATGTTATGGTGTGAAAAATTAGTGCTAATAATTTCAACTTTGACATTAAACTACAATAATGTGTAAATTTACTTTATTTTTTTGAAGCGAACCAAATTTATGCTGCAGCGTATGGAATAAATGGTTATTAAAATGATACAGTTTATTTTCAAATAATATCTTAAAAGGTCAATGCAACAAAACTGAATTCCAACGGATATAAATAAACAAGACGAAAATAGACGTGGCTATTGTTAAAAAAATTAAATTTGTTTTCAGAGCTGTTTTCGGCGCTAATAATAATATATTTTCATTAAGCAATATAACAACTGATTTCCGTATTTAAAGTAAATATAGCAACAAAACAAAATAACAATATTTACTCAAAGAGTATAAAAATATATAAAATTTTCCATGCTGATATTTATTACTACTAAAACAAATCCTTACTTATCTCATCATAAAATAAATATTTATCATAACTGCACTGTCCAAATTGTGACATTGCATTGATACCAGACCGTCTGATTTAAAGCATTTTGTTTGTTTATATTCTACGGTACATTATTTAGAGATAAATATTTTTTCTTAGCACTTTATCTAAACTATGACATTTTTCGACTAGTTTCATATAAAAATTCAGTTTAATAAATATAACTTTTGGTGAGTAACTGTATTCGTTCCTCTCTATTACCAGAAACAATAAGTACAAACAAAAAATTAATCATCTATCACCTTTTGATACAGCATAACAAGGAAACATGTAATGGACATAAAGGTATAAAGAGCAGCTGAGATTGGTAGTGGATATTTCTTAATAGCAATGTACATGATACCGCACTACAAAGTACAATATACTACAATGTACAATATACTAAGGGATTAAAGAAGGCAAAAGAAATTCCAAACGAAATAAATATAGAAACGTACAAATTTGAAAACAACACTATATAATATCAAGAGATGCTCAGTACAAAGCGACCAAATGAAGTTGAAGAGCTCAAACATAGAAAATGAATGTCCAAAAATAACGGTTTTATTGCAGTAGAGGAAATCTGTGGTATTTTGAAATACTAAACAAAAACATAAAAATAATATAAAGATTAGAAACCAATAAAAACTTATTAAAGAGAAAAGGAAAACCAGAAGAAAATCTCGGGACGAAAACCGGAAAAAGACTACGGAAGAACTTTAGAAAACTATTATTTTATAGCACATTAAGACAAATAAAGCCGAAAAAAGTATACCTTGTAAAAAATTTAGGAAAAATAAGATGAAGACCTAATGTTGATTAAAAAGGTGAAAGAGATAACAGATATCATGGACATTTAAATGAAAGAAATGGAAGACATGTGGGAGTTGGATTTTATAATAAATAAAAAATATAAACATCCAATGTAGAACTTTCTGCCTGTTTGATAAAAGGCCGAATTCAATATTTAATTGGTAACACCTACGCCCTAAAAGAAGAAAGTAACATATTTATATCATACTAGATGAACAAATGGGAAGATTGTCAAAACAAAACAATAAAATATTGCTGGGAGATTTAATCGCAAAAATAGGGAATTATGCAATAATAACTGTAGAAGATTAGTAGAGTTAGATTTTGCGGCGGGTATAAGTACAAGGTTTCAACATACAGAAATACACAAGCAAACATGGATGTCGCCAAATGTAAGAACAAAAAATTAAAGTGACCATGAAATAATTCATTCCAGACATACCATCGACATAATGAATGTTAGGAGGTATAAAAGGGCCTCCAAGAACACACCACTTTTTGGTAATAGCTAAATAAAAATAAAGGATTAATTATAGAAAAGGTATGCGAAAGGAAAATACTTAATCTTGAACTTATTACAAGAGAACATAAAAAGGAAGAATATGAGAAAGTATTAAATGCACATTTAAAATAATAACAGAAAGAGAAGGATTATAAAGCAGAAAGGAGAGAATGGGAACCCTAATTACAAAGACAGCTGAGGAAGTGCTGAGAACCCGGAAAGCAGAGAGACGAAAAAAATGATACGATGCAGAGTATCAAGTAATGCTAGAATAAAGAATCATAACAAGAATAACAACATAATGCTTGGGAGCATGAAGAAATACCAAACGACTGGAAAGTATCAATAATCTGGCCAATACATGAGAAAGGTGATAAGT
This sequence comes from Cosmopolites sordidus, assembly GCA_031761425.1. Taxonomy (NCBI): domain Eukaryota; kingdom Metazoa; phylum Arthropoda; class Insecta; order Coleoptera; family Curculionidae; genus Cosmopolites; species Cosmopolites sordidus. The sequence goes on along the minus strand of JARFXV010000425.1, from coordinate 101,108 downwards.
CAGAATATAAAAACCACAAAGGAATATCGAATAATACAGAGAGTGTGTTTAAAAGACACCAAAGGCAAACTAAGGATTCAAAACCAATTCTCAGAAGAGTTCTACATTACAGAAGCACTAAAACAAATTCACCCACCGTCGACTACTCTCTTTAATTTTACATTAGAAGCAATAACATAGAACCAAATCTTAGCGTATCTTAGCTGATGACAATGTCATGATATGTAGATCTGTTCCAATTACGAAAAATTGGAACAGATATTTGGACAGTTTGAGGAGGAGGCATCACGAATGGGTCTAAGAATAAACGCAACCAAATCCAAATACATGAGGTCAACAAAACAAAGAAAGAGACATTTGGATATTTATCTAGTTATAAATGGAAAATGGTTTGAAAAAGTGAGTAGTTTTATACTCACTCATACTCATACTATATATAATTGAAATATTGTTCAGTAATTACGATGCACAATGAAGTATTAGAGGACGAAGTAGAATAACGGCTGGAAACAAAAGCTTTTTCACTCTACAGAATATCTTAAAATCCAATCAATATCGAGAGAGATTCTAGACAATAGAATTATACAGGTCAGGAACGTAGATTCTGGCAAAGAAAAACGAAGTATTGTTGAGTACCTGGGAGAGGAAAATACTGACGAAAATATAAGGCCCTAATCAAACAGTAGAAGGTTGGACAATTAGGAGCAATTTTGAATAATTCAGATTTAGTCAAGGAGCAAATGACTGAGTTGGTGCGGACAGATCAAGAGGATGGACAGCGAAAGACTAACCAAGAAAATACTGGAAAAAAGTTTAGAGAGATCAAGACCGAGGGGAAGACCAAGGAATATATAGGAGGTGGGAATGAGAAAGGACCGGAAAGAGATGGGAATATCGAAATGGAAAAAAGGAGTGGGCAAGGATAACAGAAGTGGCAAGAAAACAATGATACAAATGGCGGCACTCCTCCTCGATAGATTACCATTCCATGTAAAGAAAACATAGACTTAAGTCACAATGAAATTTGCCAATGCAGTGAAAGAAGTTGTGGTTCGCAGAGTTCGGTTCTTAGCTCTACTTTTTACTATGTTTCGGTGAACTCCATATTTGACTCCGTTAGCTCTAAGCTCTCCATTCGTTTCTCTACAGATGATATCCTGATCTTCTCTCTATCCCTACCCAATATTGTTATTTAGTTAAGACTTACATTAAATTTTTGAGTATAGTTTATGATACCTCTCGTGTAGGGGTATAGCCGCTCTCTTAAATCTAAAACTTCTATCAGTCTCAACAACACTTAATGGATTTCCTACAGAAATAAAGGCATAATTCAGAAATTAACGTAATTCGAGCTAAGATTGATAATGGAGATAGACTCTACGGTTTTTGATGCCCAACTTATCTGCATTTCTTCAAGTCTTATTCAAGTCAAATTTTTCTTTAACTCCTTAAGTTCAATAAGAACACCTACACAAATACTGTCTACTTCCTTATTGCTTTGCTTATCACCACCTTCAAGGATGTTCTCAGCTGAGCTTCTTTCAATTTATGATGCATTCAAATTTATTTCCTGTTCGACCTTTAATAACTGAACTATTTAATCGGATTCCCTTTGTGTACCCCAGACTCTCGAACCCTGTTTCTTTTTCAATCCTCTTATATTCAGAACTCTTGATACCTTCTCTACCCTTATTGATAACGTTTACTCTGTACTACATTTAAATCTTCTGTCACCAAGACCTTGAAATAAACGAAAGGGATCCTCGTTTGGATAAAACAAATTAAATTATTTGAACTTAAATTTATAGATGCAGCGGTAACAGCGGATACAGAAAAGAACTAAAAATCTAACTTGAGCGTATTAAACGAAGAAATAAAATCTACAATATTAAGGCAAGCAATAGAAGAAGTACAATGCAAATATTTAGGATAAATAATAGAAAAAAACAGAACATTTGAAAAGAAAATTAATGATAAAATATGAAAAATTAATGGGGTCTACAACATCATTCTACATGTATAATTCCTTTATAAAAAGAAAAATTGTAAATTAAGTTAGCAAATAGCGGATTTTATCAAATAGAGATAAAAACACTGGAAAGATGAGGAAAATATAAGACAAAACAAGAAAAGACAAAATATAGCACACAAAAAACCTAAAGATAAAATCAGCGTGGACAAAAATCGAGAATGGGATGAATTTAAATGAAAGTTCACTTACTAATAGTTCACTTAATAATAACATTCCGTTTCTGGCAGCATTTCTATTTTACCTAATATTACATTGATTGAAAATTTGCCCAACTATATATAATATTTATATTAACAGTATAAACAATTATTAAAAGCATATTATTACGGCTTACAGCTTCGCAAAAGTAAAATCTGCTAATAGAATCTGCTAATTCCTGTTCAAAAATAGTTAGGAATTGATTAGAGTTAATTAATTTGAGAGAATTTAATTAGATTAGGAATTCTCTCAACATTCGAAAATGTTCTTTTCTGGTATTTAGAATAACTAAATCATAATATCTCTAAGCACAAATAGACTTGTAAATTATATCTTGTTAAAATATATATATATATATATATATATATATATATATATATATATATATATATATATATATATATATATATATATATATATATATATATATATATATATATATATATATATATATATATATATATATATATATATATATATATATATATATATATGTATATAAATATATATATATATATATATATATATATATATATATATATATATATATATATATATATATATATATATATATTAATTTATGATATTTTCATTTAGTACTATTGCAAGTCAATTATCAATCAGAGCTGGTTCAAGTATGAGAAGTTCAGGTGGGCAAATTATCAAAGTTGCGTTGTCCACATATCCTGAAGATGATTTTGATAGTGAAACGTATGATTATGATATCGCTGTTTTAAAACTTGCACAGCCATTAGTAAGTATTTTTTTAAATATTATTCACTAGTTTTAATAACGTCCAATAAAGAAAGAAAAGGTATATTTTTAATTTTATCTATGTAGACTTTTGGTACGGGCATATCAGCAGTTAAATTGCCTAACTCAGATGACGAAATTATACAAGGTGAAATAGCCAAAGCGTCAGGCTGGGGCATGACGGATCCCAATGATGAGACACAATCTGAACAATTACAGGTAATATTTGAAAATAATATAGGTTGGTCACAAAAAAATCGAACTTTTGCTTAACGAAAAATCTGCATTTTTTAACAAAACAATCATATTTTTAATTACTGTTTAATTGCAGAGCAACCTCAATTTTGAGAATCTCAATAGTGTGAGCCCATTTAATATATAACTTTAATTTTCAAATTGTTATTCCTTTTTTCTGTTTTTTCCTGGTTTCTGTGTAATTGTGCATTATCAGGTATTAATTTTTTTGAACCAAACCAAAACAATATTCTACGAAGACATATTAAAAACAATTTTTTTCGAGATATCCTTGACGTCCTAATAAAAAAGTAGAGTTTTGATACACTACTCTTGAAAGAAACAATTTAATAAAAACCAACCTCTACATTTTATCCCAGAGAAGTGATTGTTATAAACTAATTCAAATAATGCAGTGCCGAGTAAATATCATAAACTTTCAAATATTCATTTTGTTCATTATATCGAGTTCATTATATAAGAGTCATTTATTTAATTTAAACTGAAATCCGTAAGTATCAATTATACATTTATACAATTTGTATAATTTGTATATATTTATTTTATTAGTGTTTCTTGTTTTTACACGGCAAGTATGAGGGGAGTATTCATAATTGAATATGAATACATATTGTATTGGCAAGAATATGCCAATACAATAGGCTGAACTAGTGGCGGTTCGTGAATTTGAAATATGGAGGTTCTGCATAGCAGCAGACGATTTATAAAATACATTTAACAAACCAAAATTGATAATAAGAGATATAAACTTACTAGACTTAGTAAGCGAATCAAAAATCCCTACAATTAAATGCATGTACATCAAAACAACAATTAAAGGTTGTCTCTACAATTAAATGAAAAACGAAAAATATGTAATTTTATATATAACTTGTTTGGATGGTCTCTTATACACCAACTGCTACTGAGCTGAACTATTAATGAAATCAAAATGAAATATATGCTTACCTCGGAAAACTGAAGAAATATGCCCGATAATATAACAATTAATAAATACGCGTTCCAAAGAGTTCAGTACTTCGAATGTTTGGATTCATCTTTTAATATGGACATTTCGGTTGAGATTAGAAGGCACATACTGCTAGCCAACTGATGCTATTATTAACTTCAAAGAACCTTGAGATCAAAATTGTTACGTACCTCACTAAGAAAAACATTTCTAAAACACTAATCCGGCCTGTGCTGACATATTGCAGCGAAGTATTGACATAAAAAGTTTCCAAAATGCTCTGGGTGCCTTTGAAAGAAAGGTCTTAAGAAAGATCTATGGGCCAATTTGCAAAAATAACACATGGCGATAGAGATAGGTATAACCATGAACTTTACAGGCTATGCAAAGACCAGGACATCGTGTCCTACACAAAAAGGCGACGTCTGAGATGGACAGGCCACCTCATAAGAATAGATGACTCTAATCAAACCAAAAATACCTTTAATGCGATGCCGGTAGGCGAACATAAGCTAGAAAAACCCAAGCTACGGTGGAAAGTTGGTGTCAGGGAAGATACTCGTAACACTCTCGCCAGGAGCTCGCCAACACACGGATAACTGGAGAAACAAGCTTGTGGAAACCAAGACCCGTTAGGGGTTGTAGAGCCATAGAAATAGAAGTTTTTCTTTTCCAAAAGTTCCAGTCCTGTGCAAGTTTATCGTCAATCGATTTCTCGTTTACTTTGGTCTTGGTCCTTGATCGTTGGTCTTCCTATTTTATTCTTAGCTTTTCCTTGCCTGGCTATTCTAGGTCGTTCCTAACAGCTTTCTTCAATGTTTCCTCCTATGGGTTTTATGTTTTCCTTTTCTAATACTATTTCATTTCTGATTTTGATTCCTTTGATTTTGCTGAGAAATCTCATTTCTATAGCCATAATTCGATCTTTGTAGACAGAATTTTTCATGATTTGCTTTGATATATTAAAGATCTTTTTTTTTTGTATCTTTTGTATAATACCACTTTTTTGTGTATCTTCATTATTATGTGCCTTGAAAATTTCTTTTCTCTAAAAATGTGTTCTCAAGCACATTGAAATTCTTCCAACTTTTCCTATTCTCTAATATTTCATTGTTTATTTTCTCACTATCTTCTATTATTGTACCCATATAGTTAAATGTATATAACTTTTTTCAGTAGTTTTCCCTCTAAAGAGCCCATGTGTTTCTTTTTCTGTACTGTTATCACAACTTTGATTTTTGTTTTCTCTTTATTAATTTTCAAATTCATTTTCCCAATGTCTGTTTCATTTAAATTTTGTTGTAATATTTTGACTCCACTGTTAATAAAATCATATTTTCAAAGTTCATGTAGTCATTTCCTTCATTTTTCAATTACTATTCTTCAGCATTTTTGCCTACGTTTTTTTATGACATAGTCAATAATTACCGAAAATAATAGAGGCCTAATTTCGCATCCATTCTTTAGACCAATTTTGCTTTTGAAATATATGGATTTCTGTTTCTATAATTATTTTATAACTTCAATCGTGTATATATGCCTCTTATATCTATGCCTCTTTTGTAATTTTGTTTTCTTTAGTTTTTTCTTTCCTTAATAATATTTATCCTAATTACCTAATCACAAATATTAAATATTATGTTCAATTTCTTCCATTTCGAAATCCATATTGCTGTCCTATTGTTAGTTCCATTTTATCTCTTAATTTCTACTCTTGTATTCTTTGTTATAATACTTAATATAATAATTATATTACTTTTCCTGGCATGTTTGGTGATATAATTCCTGGATAGATTGTGCTTAGTGCCTCTTTTTCCAATACTCCAATTTCAAATACGAAATTGATCTTCCATGTTAGCATTTCTGCCATGATTTTATCATCACCGGGCACTTTTCCTATTTTCAGTTCCGTTTCCATTCCGTTTCCTATTATCCGAGTATATTTTGATTAGTATCCATGATTAGCGGGTGTGTGATCTTCTGTGACTGAAGAGACCTATTCTAGATGTAATTACGCGACCATATCCTAAACATTGCAACTAGCTAGAAGATCCTCAATCCTTGGATACTGCTGCACAAGTTATCTCCATTGGTTCTATGGGAGACCATCATTTCCCATTGATGACTAGCATTGGGCTTTTGTGTTTCCTTTACCTACGCTGGCCTATGATCAATTCACCATATAATGTACACTTCTCTAGACAATGATCGTCAAGCCTGGTCAAATGCCTCGCCTGACGTAGCGGAGACGCCATTTCCACTGAGAACTCCCCTTATTAAATAGTTTATGTTGCTGACAGCACACAGCTGACGTTCCTGTACACTTACGAGAGCCTTCAAGTGTTTCGTATAGGGACCCACAATTCACATCCGTAAACAAACAAAGGTACATCTCACATTACACGTACAATCTCAACTCTATACATGGTCACCTTAACTTTTAAGGGTAGGTTATAAGATCCGAAAACCCTATGAAGAAGAAGCAGCAGAAAGCTCTAGAAGTACAGTTATTCGGTTAGCGATTTCCGAGTCTAGATACCCCCTAAAATCAATGAGACTACCCAGATAGCTAAATGATTCCACAGGCTCAAGTGGAAAGCCATATGTATCAAGAATTCGTTGAAGCGCAATAGGATTGTGTATTATTAAAGCATAGTCAACAGGATCTATTATTTCAGCATTGTGCGACACTACAGTTTTGTTATTACAATGAAAGATTTTACAAATCTTAATGAACTTCTGAAGAATGCCATAATCAGGTATCAATTTTGCCATAATCAGCAACAGAGCATATCTGTTTATTGCGTCAAATGCTTTGAACAACGAAGGCAACGTGCATATTATGTGGCAGTTCAATAACATTTTCTTGTAATTGACTGAAACAGAAAACTATATAGGGGATCTATATAGGGGAGTAATTTGCTGGTCACGATTGTAAGAAATATTTTACCAGCAACAGCTGGCAATTATGTACCTCTATAATTAATACAGTCGGCCTGGTCCCGTTCCTCTTAGGCAAGCTCCGAGATCCGATGAGAAGGGTATTTTATCTCCGGACTATTTTGTCCCACATGATTGATCTATAATAAATATTAAGGCTGTTGGCAACTAAGGCAGATACGCAGTCTGCTTGGCTGTAGCATAACAAATGGATAGTTTTATCCCATAGCATAGAGATTCTGGGACGACCGGACTAGTTCAACTGGTTTCCTTGTTTTATGGCTAGATGTAGCTCACGGGGATAGGATGAGGACTAGGATGATAATAGATAGAGGTAGGGTTTGCAGTGTAGGTCAGAATTCCTCCAGGATGTGTATAGGAGGAATTAAGGGCTTGCAAGAGCAGGGTCGCTAATTCCCTGAAGAGGTCTGCCTTTCACCGGGGTCATGAAAGCGTTCCTCCTGCTACCCTAGTCGTGATTGAAGTGGCTGACTTCCTCTTCAGTAATTAACTACACAATATTTTCTTCAATATATCTTAACTGTGTCTACTATTTCTTGTTCTTCATCTTCCACTTTTGTAAGCTCTTTAAAATATTCTTTCATCGTTGCATTATTGCTTTTTGTTAATTCATTTACATTTTTATTTTTAATATTTTTTAGCTTTAATGGTTTCTTCACTAACGGTTGTTTTAAAGTTTTATAAAAATTCTGGTTTTCTGAATAGTTTCTCTACCCAAATTCTTCGCATTCTTCTTTTTTTGGTATTTTTAATCATTTCTTGCTAACTTATAGTGTAATTTTTCTGTTGCTCGGTTTTGTGAGATTTTTCAATTTTATTTTGTTTATCTTTTACTGTTTGTTGTATATTTATTGTTCACCATCTGCTTTTCTTTGTAATCGTATTTATTGTTTTGGGTATTTCACAGCTATTTCTATCTACTTTTCGTATGCTTCCTGTAAACCTGTTCTCTTTATTTTATATTACAATATTATTCATATTTTGTTCGAATTCTCAATTTAGTTTACCAAACCTTGTCTTATTTCATTGCATTTTAATATGTAGCACTTACTATTTTCTTTTATTTTTCGTCTTTTTTCGCATCGATTAGTATTATTTGATGTCATAAACTCCATTTTTAGCAGATAGTGCATTTTTAGCAGATCTTCCTATTTCCGTATATATTTCTACTTTTAACGTCTTTTATCATTTTTCAGTTTTCCGTATTTATTATGAAATTATGATCGATCTTTCATTTGTAGATTGTACTTCTCTGATATACTTATGGATATTTTTGGGCATAAATGTTATATTTGTTATAACAAAGTCATTTTCCACATATGTTTCTATTCGTTTCTTTCGATTATCGTTTTTTATTATTTCTTCATTCTTACCAAACTATTTTTCGATTCACCTATTAGTACTATATTCCTTTCTTCCTTACCTATGTACGTCTGTAATATTTCGAAAAATACATCTCATATGCATTATTATTTAGGGCATCCATATGCGATTTCAGTCTGTTTTGCTTTAACTACTAGCAATCGCTCGTTTATAAATCATTCTTCTATAATAGCTTTTACTTTATCTGGTTTTACTATTAACCCCAGTTATTTTGTTCCTCTTAGCTTTATATTTACTCCCAACCAATATAATCAATATAATTCCCTTAATGCTTTCATTCTGTTCTTCCCTTTACGTTTCCGTTATTAATAAAATAATCTATGTTTTGTAACTTCATTTCCTCAATTATTTTATCATCTATTTCTGCAATACTTCTCACATTCCATGTATATCTTTATTTTGTTTCTTATTTACAAATATTTCATTGCTTAAATTATATATATTTTCCTTGGCATTATCTTTAGCTTTTGTCTATCATTTTTCTAGTATTTTCTTTAATTTCGATTACTTCACTCTTAGTCGCCTCACTATATTATATTTTCTTCTTTCGTTTTCCAACGACAACATTTTTGTCTTCTCTACTTTATTATTACATTTTCCCTTCTAATTTTCCTTACTTACTTGTTAATTTACTGCATCAATTTTCTTTGATTTTCTTTGATTTCTATCATCATTTCAACTTGAAAACACAACTTGAAATTCGGCCAATTAATTAGCCTATATTAGCCAATATAATTCTTCACCACGAATGCCTGCTGTCACTGCTGTTAATTTTTACTTCGATTTAATATTACTGCATTAATTTCTCTATATAACAGTTGGATGCAATTGATTTTTTTGTGTCTGCCAAATTTCAGGTTAACCTAGGAAAAAATGTTTACTTTTCAATTACATAACATTGAAAAAAAACAAAAGTTCAATATCTGTATAACAAAAAAAAAATTCTCACACTAAGATTTTATAGGCTGTTGAATTACCCCAAATAACAACGCAATCATGTAGTAACTATTATGGTTCATACATTACATCAAGAATGTTTTGTGCAGGATATCAAGCTGGAGGCAAAGATACTTGTTCGGTAAATATCAAAAATATTAACATTAAGAAAATTATCTTATTCCTGTATACTTTCAGGGCGATTCTGGTGGCCCCCTTGTAGTTGATGGTTATTTGGTTGGAATTACTTCATGGGGTTCACCTACTTGCGCTGAAGCCGGAAGGCCAGGAGTGTTTACTAAAGTTTCATTTTTTAAAGATTATATTGACAAGATCATTAATTCTGTATTTGAAACCTAATAAAGTTAGTTGAATATATTCTAGAAATGTGATAATTAGATAATACTGTAAGATTCATTATAACCTTCTACAACTACTTAATTTTCTGGTCATATTCTTTAATTCTTTTTCTGGTCATATTCTGGTCATATTATTCTAAATAATTTTAACAAGAGTTACTTATTACAGTTTTATCCTACCTACCAGAATGTGTTAAATGTTATCATGTAGTAATTATCTTAGTTCTGTCAATTACCCACTTGATACAACTATATTTTAAGTAATGTCTAAATGACTGTGGCGTGTTCATATATTTTTTTTTAATTGGGTTTTTCGCCACGATCTAAAACTCAAAAAGTATCAAGAATATCTGTTCTTATGTAAATAAAGAATCACTGGGTAAAAACAAAAAACCAAACGGAGACAAATTTGTCACACAAACAAAACTTTAGGCTTTTTGCCTAACAAACAAAATTTTAAAAATAAAAAATTTTCTAAAAATATACAAAGTTTTAACGTTAACGTTTCGGGTATTCGCCTCCCGTTTTCAAAACGAACCTAAAAATAAATTATATTAATATCTATAAATTATGAAAAGTTAGGAAGTAAATATATGCTTTATGTATGTCAATGATGCTTATATATATATATATATATATATATATATATATATATATATATATATATATATATATATATATATATATATATATATATATATAGGTGAGGTTTAGTGTGTGATTGTGTATTGAAATACTTAAATGTTTGTAATTGTATTCCTTAGAATCGGGAACCATATTGAATTTAAATCCACCGAAGGCATAGAAATACAGTTATTTTTATTTAAATTAATTGTAGCGGTTTCTTTAAATCCTCTGTATTTTGTTACCGATTCTTTTAATACAGTTTTGGAATTATTCCAATTGATTTTATGATCCGATTCCTGTGCGTGTTAATTTTAGATTTATTAAAATCGCCCTCTCTAAGAAGGTTTTTATACTCTTTTATTCTATAACTTTAATATCTAACGGTCTAGATGTCTCATCTATATAAAATTTGCCACATTCGCAGGAAATTTTATAAACCACATTTTTGGTATTCTGTTGTGTGTTCTTTGGTTTAGCTTTTCTTAATATAGATCTAAGAGTATTTTTTGGTTTTAAATGTTGTTCTTATGTTGTACTTATTTCCTTTTAATTATGTCAGAAATACCGCGGATGTAAAGAATTGTGAAGTTAATTGTTTGAGAGTTATTATTATTGTTAATAATAACTTGTCTGTTATGTCTGGTATCAAAAGTTTTAAACGATTTATCTATAAATTTTTTTGGGTAATTGTTTTTTATTAAAATGTATTTGATGTGATTTGTTTCTTTTTGTAGTGTATCACTGTCGGTACAAACAAATTTTGCTCTGTCATATAAACTTTTACTTACTCCTATAAGAACAGATATTCTCAATATTTTTTGAGTTTTAGATCATGGCGAAAAACCCAAATAAAGAAAACAAAACAACTATGTTTTCCTGATTATATAATATTGTTTGGCTATATCGATACAATGTTTTAGTTGAAAATAACAATTATAACACCGGGTGCTCCTTTATAAAACAAAATGTTTATTACACTTTATTAGGCAAATTAAAAGTATCAATAAAAGTTCATCAAAAACTTCACCAATGCCTTTTAACTTCAATATGAGTTTTGTTATGTTATTACATACTTCGACATTTGTATATCTTAGTTCAAGGAAGAACAGTAGTAAACTAATTGTTCAGTAGCAATAATCTTTAATAGTCCAAATCTTGTAATGGAGATCACAGGAAAATGGCAGTTGATGGGGGCACGTTGACAGAATAAACAGCGATAGACCGGCCGAGAAAAAATAGGAAAAGGGCATAGTGGAATCATGATCGAAGGGAGGACCAAGGAAGGACAAAGAAATAGTTGTGGACAGGGAGTGGAGAAGGATCTACAAAGGATGAAAATAACGGAAAGGAAAGGGAGAGCGAGTGATAGAATGAAATGGGCAAGAATAATCGAAGAAGCAAGAAAGCATTGATACAAACTGTGACACTCCTCTATAATTACATTTTAGAGGTTGTGGGTATGGGAATTTTTAAACCTTGTTTTTAAGGCACGGTAGAATGAAATATTCTAGGATGTTAAAACCTTGATTGCGATATAAATTAACAACCCGATCATCAAAACATTTTCGTACAGGGACAATCGATTGTCGTGTTTTTGAGGCGTTATTTTCTAGAAGTAGTCATCATGCAGGCTTCCAAATATGACTTCATAAGATTATTTCGGTAACTATTAGCATTAATTATGCCAAAAAATGTGATATAAATTATTAACGTCCAAGAAACAGTAATCTAGAAACCGATTTTTTAGAAATGAAGAGGAATTTCCATAAATTCATTGAGGTTTTCAGATTTCCAAATGCGATAATTTTTCTTATTTACCTAACCAGATAGAGGAAACAAAGTCTCTGAGAATCTGAAAAAAATGTTAAGTTTAATGCGTCATTGTTTCGATTATTCAAAAACCACTGGTGGGAAAAATATCGACGAAAAAGTTGTAAAACAACTATTATTTTATAAGGTTTCATTTCCAAATCATTTTTCAATATCCATTTCCATAGGTTAATTCAGTCTCCTAGAAAGACTCCCGAATAGGCTCCATATATGTTCTGCTATTCTGATATTATGCCATCCTTGCCCCCAAAAGTTTAATCGTTCATTATAATTTGCCGCTACTATCAGGTTTTCATGTAATAGCCCCACGCTAACCTTTATTTGTTTCAATAACATTATAACAAATGCTCCACACAAAACACAATGGGCTATAGAATATTTCCATTCGCCATGTCCTTGTTTTTCTACATTTTTAAAATAATTCTTTGTTAGAAAAAGTTTAAGAAATGTTCTAATGCAAACATGTTAAGTGCAATATTTGACAATTAAATTTGATTACTTATGAAAATTATTACAAAATTAACGCCCAGTCTAATTGTAAAATCATCCGGTATATTTTTATTAAACTTTTTTAAATTTAAAAGTTTTTGTGAAATGATTGATACATATATAATTATATAAAATAACACACATTTTAATATAATTATATTAAAATTATATAATTATATTAGAAATTAATATATAATAATATATTAATATTAATATATACATCGTTATGTAAATCCATTGCCTTGGAGAAATTACTGATTGAATTACTGTTTTCATAAATGTTGCTTTAAAGGGACTAACGATAATCCATCCTAACTTTGTTTTTTGTAACAGAGGAAGATCAAGAGAAATTGTTTATCTTTTAATGAACAGTAATTGTTAAAATACATTTGCAGCAATTAGTATATCCAAAAATAAGTGCCTATTTTTTTCCGTGATCTACGTAATAATTCCAATAATAAATAATTACTGCCCCCAAATGTCAACAAGTGTCTCCCGAGGCCGGATTCTGGCCTTAGGGTGCACACATAAAGAAAGCAGGTTTCCTCCTTACTGGTAGTCGGCACCTATAAAAGCCGATTATTTACTTAGGTTTTAAATGATCGTGAACATAAACGAAGCGTGTCTTGAGGAACTTGTAAATAAACGTGAACCGGCAACGACTATTTCCCCGGAATTCGGCGCCGGACGTGGATTTTCAGTAAAAAATTATTATTAATGTGGCGACTTAAAATCTTCCACACTGACATGTTGATTATTTTTCTTTCAATTATTTTTTTATTATTTCGAAATATTTTATGTTTATAGTATATTTTATTCTTTCGAAATAAGTTTATGAAGGTCTAAGGCCGCTATTTGTATATATTTTTATGTTTATCTTCACAAATTGTTCATCAGAGGATGAACTGGAAATCTTGCCTTCATGAAATCTGCTTTTTTACTCGGAGATAACCAGCGTTCTTTAATGAAATGATGCAATAATGGTAATGTACGTATCAGCGGGACAACTGGCACCGGTATTCGGCGCCGAAAATTGACGCTGGCTAACCTGCTTTCTTTGTGTGCGTACCCTTAGGGTAAGCACATTCATTAAAGAACGTTGGTTATCTACGAGTAAAAAAGCAGATTTCATGAAGGCAACCTGCTTTCTTTGTGTGTGCACCCTTAAGCCGTCAACAGTTGAGCTCAATCTGAACGTTGAGAACGAACAGATACCGTTGTGAATTTGCCTAGGTCTAGTCTGATTTCAGAAGTGTAACGTATGACATTACGGAGTTGCACACAATAGAACAACGCGTTAAAATTATTGATTTATTTTATGAAAATGGACGTTCAGTGAAAGATTTTTTAGAAAATTATGCGATGTTACGGTTTGCACAATCGTCCATCTGAAAGATTTTCAAAAAAACAAAAATTTCAAGAAACTGGTTCGGTGGAAGATAAAAGAACAGTAATATATAGTCGTGGTGATCATGGTGGTCGTTCACAAGAGCATATTGATTTGGTACGTGAAAGTGTTGCTGAAGACCCAGAAATTTCTATTAGCTGACGTTCACAACAATTTGGACTCAGTAAATCCACAACATGGTGTATTTTACGAAATAATTCAGCTTTGAAGGCTTGAAGGCTGAACAGAATGTTCATTTTGGCGGAGACGCATGTTGTTGCTCGTTTCACATGCAGGGTTTAAACAACACAGAAACTAAAGCCACTGGATTATTTAAAACATGGTACATTGGTCAATTAAATCAAAGAACAGATTATTTTCCTCAAAAAATCATCTTATCAGAATAAGTACATTTTAAAATTGATGGTTATGTTAATGAACAAAATCGCCGCATCTGGGGTAAGAAAAATCCACGATTGATTCATCAAAAACCTTTACATCCTAAATGAGTCACTGTTTGGTGTGCATTATAGTCTGGAAGTGTAATTGGGCCGAATTTCTTTCAGAATGCTGCTGATGAAGCTCTAACTGTATGGTACTGGTGTTCGATATTGTAAGATGATAACTGGATTTTTCTGGGCTGAATTAAATAATATTAATCTGGAAGATATGTGGTTCCAACAGAATGGCGCTACACTTTACTCTGCTAATGTAACAATTGATTTATTGATAGAAAAAATTGCTGGACGAGTTATAGCAAGAAACGAGTTATAGCAAAAAAAAAAAAGTGGCGGTTTGGGTGATAGGTGGACTATTGCTTTTGGGGTTACGTGACAATCCAGGTCTATAAGAACAACCCACAATCGATTCCTGAACTAATGGATGAAATTATTCGAGTCACTAGTGAAATAGAGCCACGGTTATGCCAAAATGTTATCCAAAATTTTGACAAAAGAGTGGACGTCTGTGAAACTGCAAGAGATGGTCATTTGGCAGATATTGGTTTTCGTGTTTAAATGTCATACACTACGCTTCAATTATCAACTGTAGGATGAAGGCCTCTTCAGCATGCTTCCAACTCTCGCACTCCTGAGCTTTCCTCCGGTCCAATATACTTAATAATATTATCAGTCCATCGTGTTTTCGGACTTCTCCATGGACGTTTGCGATCAAGTGGTATCCAGGACTGCCCTGGTCCATCTTTCGTCCCATCGCCTCGCTACATGGCCTGCCCATTTCTATTTCAATTGCTTTATTCTTTCAATGATGTCACTCACTTTCTCTGTTCTCTGATCTAAGTGCAGGTCTTTCTATCCCGTCTAGTAATACCAAGCATACATCTTTCCATTTCCCTCTATGCAACTCGAAGTATCTGAACTGACTGTGATATGAGTGTCCAGGTCTCACCACTTCCGTATGTTATAAATAACAGGACACACTGATCAAAGACTTTTCTTTCCAGGCAAAGTGGTAGTTTGCTCTTAAACACTATGTTAAACCTGCCAGTCACATTTAACGCGTCGTTCCACCGCCCGGACGATATCCCCTTTCATTGAAACCCTCTGCCCAAGATATATATATATATATATATATATATATATATATATATATATATATATATATATATATATATATATATATATATAGTGATTCGCAACTTCTAAATCCATTTTTAAAATAGAAATCCTTTTGTCCTCAGCAAATTTATTGAACATGACCTCACTCTTCTTCTGGTTTATTTTCAAACCAAATGATTCTCTAGCCCTTTGTATCTCTTGTACGTATCTTTACAATTCTTCTGGGTCTTGTGAAAGAAGAACGATATCATCTGCGAACCTAAGATGATTTAAATATGCACCATTAATCCTTATTCCATCCTGTTCCCAGTCCAGATTACGGAACACTTCTTCCTGGCAGGCTGAGAAAAGAAGAGGCGATATTGTGTCACCCTGCCATACGCCCCACTCTACATTTATTCCAACCTCAAGATGGTCAAGGTGGACTGCCGCTGTAGCTTCATCATATATCGATCCTAGTAGGTTTACATAGGCTTTTTCTACACCTTGAAAAAGCAATGCGTCCATTATGGCCCGCTTTGAGATTGAATCAAATGCTTTTTCATAATAGATAAAAGCCAAGTACAGTGGCATGGTGTATTGGTTGTGTCTTTCTATGACCTGCTGTAGAACCTGGATGTGATCCATTATACTGAATCCACTTCTGAATCCGGGTTGTTCTCTTGGTTATGCATCATTCAGTTCTCTTTATATTCTTTTAGATATTATCTTGGTGAAAACTTTGTACATTACTGACAGGAGGCTTATTCGACGGTAGTTCTTTAAAACCTCCTGTGTTCTTTTTGTTATGTAAAATGATCACTGCTGCATTTTTCCGCTCCCTTGGTTGGTTCTGCTCCCTTGGTTGTGCGACATTAAATTTTCTTAGTATTCTTTTGGATATTATCTTGGTTAAAACTTTGTACACCACTGATAGGAGGCTTATTGGACAGTAGTTGCTCCTCTATTATGTAGAAGAATCACTTCTGCATTTTTCCATAAGCTGGGTACTTCTTGTTGTTTGAGGCATTTTGAGTATAATTTTGCTAGTGTTTTATGTAAAGTTCGACCACCAGCTCTTAATTTCTCAACAGTTATGCTATCCTTTCCTGGAGCCTTGCCATTTTTCATCGAGGCTATAGCCTTTGTCACTTCCTCCACCAGAATATCCGGCACTTGTTCTTCAGTAGGTTCTATTCTTGCCTGGTTCTGGTCCTCATATAACTTTGAATAAAATCTTGGGACAACCTCTAACATTTCCGTCCGTTGCCTGCGTATTGTACCATCCTTCCGTATTAAGGAAAACATGTCTGCCCTTTTATTTCTCAGCTTCTGGTTAGCTTCGTTAATTCCCCTGTTTTCTTCCAGAGTTTTTTGCACTAGCTTCATGTTGAATCGACACGTTTCCACTTGAATACATTTTCTTATAGTTTTGCAAAGCTCAACATACTCGACCCTGCTAAAAAGACTATCTGTATTCTTCATTGTCCGGCATTTTTTCATAAAATCAATGGTCTCATTGCAAATTTTTGACTCTTTGAAACATTTATCTTCTGGTGTAATTGAAGCCGCCGTTTTAAGCATATTGTTGGCGATTTCTTCATATTGGTCTGTAATTTCCATCTCCTCTGGATTTTGTAACACAACAAAGCGGTTCGACAAAGCTATTTCAAAATATCTTCCCCTCTTCAGTAGCTTCCCAGAATCCTCTTTGCCACTTTTTGATCTTATCATTCTTTCGCGCTCTTTTCGGCAGTTTGTCCTAATCTTTGCTCATACCATTCGGTGATCACTTCCTGCATTAAAATGGTTAAAGACAGTACAATTGCAAAATATTGCTTTATCGTTTGACATGATGTAATCTACTTCACTTGTGAGTCCAGATGGACTTTTCCATGTCCATTTTCTGTTGATCTTTTTCTTATAAAACGAATTCATAATATGGAGGTCTTGTCCTTCAGCAAAGTCAACCAGCTTGTCAACTCTATTGTCCCGCTCACCATTTCTATATGGGCCAGTTGCATTTTCACCAGTTCTTGCTTTTCCGATTCTGGCATAAAGTCGCCTATCAGGATTTAATACCTACACTTCTCTTTGTCTAAAAGTTGGGCCACATCATCATAAAATTCCTCCATTTCCTCATCTCTATGGCTTATAGTTGGTGCATAAGCTTGGACGATTTGAAGCTTAAACTTTTTATTCGGCTGAATGACGCATTGGGCTAATCTGTCGGATATACTTTCAAATTTGACTACACTGTCTTTCAGCTTTCGATTGATGAGGAATCCAATTCTACCACATCGTCCATTCTCCGTACCTCGGGTATAGAGAACTTGACCAGTTGGTTCTAGTTTGATTAACTCTTCGCCCTTTCTTCGTGTTTCACAAAGCCCAATAATATCGCAATGTATGTTGTCAAGTTCGATTAACAGTTCTTGCAGTCGAGTCTCCGTTTTCATAGTCCGTATATTAAGCGTAGCAATGTCAAAAGTCCAATGGCAGCCTGATCTAACCCGGTGATTCTTAGCACTCTCTGCCTTGGAGCAGGTCTTCCCGTTGCCGTTGGTAATTGCCCCTTGGCCTCCCCGAATGGGGGCCGAGTTTGAATTTGTACTGTCATGTTGACAGCATGGACCGTAGTCTGCCACGCTCAGCTAATGCGGGTTGGCAGATTTTGGATCATGTTAGTCTGAGGCCTCCGCCTTGATCTTTCCACCAGGGGTGTAACTCCCAGGAACTTATACTCCAGACGGCATAGCTCAAAGCTTCATTGTCCTACTCAAACCCCTTTACGTCAAGGTCTGATCCACAAAGGGTATATATATATATATATATATATATATATATATATATATATATATATATATATATATATATATATATATATATATATATATATATATATATGAACACGCCACAATCATTCAGACAAAACTCTAGGAGACTTACCAGTAACACCAGATCACTTTTTTTTTAACTTCTAAATGGGTGTTTCGCCAATCATATTAGCATCATCAGGATGTGATTTAATCTTCACCTGATGATGCTGAGAAGTTAATAAAAATATATTTTTGATAGTAAATCTCTTTGAAGAGTCTTAGTATACTAATAAAATTAATGAATATATGTTAATATATTAATTATAATTTCAATAAAAGTATTGACATATACTGTATATCTTAATACGTATTTAATATATTTTGTTTAAAAATATTATACCCGTCATAAAACAATTATTGTTGTGCTATTAAAAAATTAAAGGTTAACTTACGAGGTGTAGAGGTTAATAGTTCTTATTTTTTTTTAAGAGATGTCGCTAGAAACAAGGGTCGGTTCACACTCTAATCTCTTACCAGTGTTTCATCAATCTAGTAATTTTTTCACTCATCCTTTACATTGGAAGTCACTGATGATGAAAAATGGATCAACTACAATAACCCAAAAAAGAGAAAATCGTGGGAACCACCTGGCCATGTCTTAACGAATATTCATAAAACAAACTCATGCTGTGTATTTGGTGGGATTAGATAGGTGTCGTGTATTATGAGTTGCTCAAACCGAGCGAAACCATTACTAGAGCTCTCTACCGAACACAATTAATGAGATTGAGCCAAGCACTCAAGGAAAAACGCGCATTACTACTCCAAGCCCGATAAAATTATTCTCCTACATGATAATGCTCGTTCGCATGTTGCGTGCCGGTCAAAACATATTTGGAAACTCTTAATTGGGAAGTCCTACACCACCCGCCGTATTCATCAGAATTGCTGCTTCCGATTATCACTTGTTTCAATCGATGGCACATTGGTCTGTCTGAGCGCAGTGCTTTACATCTTATGAAGGTACCAAAAATTGGGTCGATTCGTCGTCGAGTTCTTCCGACGTGGTATCCCAATGCTGCGAGAAAGATGGATAAAACTAGTGGCTAGTGATGGACAATATTTTAAATATAACGTAATGTACCGTTCTTTTACAATAAATTCCTAATTTTTGATAGAAAACGGCGGAAACGTATTTGTATATATATATATATATATATATATATATATATATATATATATATATATATATATATATATATATATATATATATATATAACATTGAATCGCATTCAAGTTGGAAAACAATTTCGAACAAATGTCCGCCGGAACTATTTCTGACAAAACGTATTCTATCAATCCAATTTCCACCACTTTTTCAAGCAATTGGGGTCTTATCTCCGCAATTGACCGAGTTATATTCGCTTTAGAATTTAAAAAGATTTAACATAACTCCATTGTATTTTTAATCCAAACGGTAACCGGTACCTTAATGACCTGGGTAGCTAATTAACAGGTCCGTTCCTCGAAATAATTTTCTTATTTCAGATGAATACCATTCAAATTTGGAATTATATAATAATTGATCATCATGTTTGTCTTATTTTTTATTTAATATCGAGTAGCGTGAAATTCGTTTGGAATTTGTCGATAATTCGGCGAATATATATCTCGGTTGTACAATTACCTGCACCATAAAAGATTATATAAGTTTGGCACAAACAGAACAGAATTTTGATAATAAATTATGACAATTTGAAAGTGTTGCTCTGCAGTAAAACATTCCATGATGATTTGCCAGACAGTTCATATGTGATAATGATTACCATGATGACATTTACCACAATGAATTATGACCCCTATCGGAAGTGGTGATAATCGAATGACATATTTTTCAAATATAGTTAATTTATGTTAAACTCATGCTCCTTTACGAAATAAAATATCAATATTTTGTTCTTGATCTGATATTATTTAAAATAAACAATTTAATAAATTAAATAAACAAAAAACCAAAAAAAAGAAATGATTTATCGATAACGACGTGGATAAAAAATCAAAATAACTC
Organism: Cosmopolites sordidus; assembly: GCA_031761425.1. Taxonomy (NCBI): domain Eukaryota; kingdom Metazoa; phylum Arthropoda; class Insecta; order Coleoptera; family Curculionidae; genus Cosmopolites; species Cosmopolites sordidus. Next base: position 80,505 of record JARFXV010000425.1, on the reverse strand, counting down.
ACAGCTTTTGTATTTTGCCGGACCAGTTAATTACTCTTCGTTTTCTTACTGCTTGACTCGCACGCTTGATTTGGTTGGTGGGTTAGAATTTTCAAACTCTGATTTTCTGGAATTTTCTTGGTTTTCTCTCCTTTTGTGTATCCTATGCGATGAACCAATGTCCATGGACTGACATTGCAGCCATGCAGACATACCGCGCCTTACCGTCCGCGCCAACGCGACCAGCTTTGTTATTTAGAGAGTATTTTATCAACTACTGAACCGCAATTGGCTTAATTAAATTTAATTCTGTATTGTATTTGTCAGGATTTAGAGGAACATTGATTAAACGATGAATCATGCTAGTACCCATTTATGTTGTTGTGGGTGGTTGGATGTATTGTAAATCGTGATACCAGTGTGAAAAGGTTTATGGAAAATCGATGAGCGCTTTTCGAATTTTTACAAATCGTTAGGTCCAAAAAGTTTGTTGAAGTGTTGGTCTCCATTTCGACTGTAAATATGATATTTTTATGAATGGAATTTAGATATAATAACAAAGCATCACCAATATAAACATTGTTTACTAATTTTGTTTTTGAAAATTATCTCCTCGATATTATTCATAAAAATTTTTGCAAGTAAAGGGCTTAGTGGCCTGACCATAATTAAGCTTGTTTTACTGTTGTAAATTTGACTCTTTCTTAACAAGCTCATTATATGTGCTACCGGGTTCACTTTGTTGTAAATTAATAAATTCTCCACTAGGATGATCGTGTTTTCTGGTGGTATGCTTGAAAATAAATTTTGAACATCAAAAGATACAAATTTTGAATTTTCCGGTATTTCTAAATTTTTAATAGTATTAATGAATTCATTAGAATGTTTAATACTATATTTAGGTTTAAAGGTGCTGTGCTTTTTTATTATATCTATTAAAAAAGTTGATATCTTGTATGCTGTACATATATGACACCACCGGTCTGATGGGATATTCTTCTTTATGTAATTAATTTGATAAGAGTGTAAAGTCGAGGTGCTTGAGGGTTCATATTATTTAATTTAAAAATAACATTTTTAAAAAGTTTGATTTGCTTTTTTAATTTATCTGTTGGATCTTTTTTTAAAATTTCGTAATCTCCTTTTCCTATAAATTCTAAAGTTTTCTTTACGTAACATGATTTATCCATTGCTATCACTGTGTTCCCTTTGTCTTTGTAAAAATTAACTGATTTTCTTCTGCTTTCTTGTGGATTGTATTTGGTAATTTTTGTTCCACATTAAGAATTCTCGTATTTTTATACAACTCAGATTTGATATTTTCACTATAATATTTCTTATTCATTCCTACCAGACGGTTGACCTTTTCAAGCTACTTCGATCTCCAAACCCAATGTTTCTTTTTCTTTTAAGCTAACGTAATTTCTCAAATTGTGTTTAAAATCTTTGCTTAATAACTGTACTTCTTGTTCTGTAAATGTTGAGTTAGAAAGATTCATGAATCTATCGAGAATCTTGTGATTTTAAAAATGTTTTTTTGAGTCAACTGTGATTTGAGGCATTTTTTTTTCTTTTTTTGGGTTTTTCGCCACGATCTAAAACTCAAAAAATATCAAAAATATCTGTTCTTATTTAAATAAAGAATCACTGGATAAAAAAACAAAAAAAACCAAACGGAGACAAATTTCTTAGTGATTCTTTTCTGTAATAAATTTGCCTAACAAACAAAATTTTAAAAAATACAAAAATGTTATAAAATAAATACAAATTTTTGAACGTTAACGTTTCGGGATGTCTTCTCCCCCCGTTTTCAAAACGAATCTAAAAAAAATTATATAATTTTATTAAAAATAATTTTAAAAATATATATGTAATGCAAAGATAGGAAGTAAATATATTTGTTGTGTAGGATACTTACATTGACAATAATAGTTTTTAATGACAGCGACATACTACCAAAAAAATAGGTGAAGTTTACTATGTGATTGTTTACTGCACTGATTGAGTATTGAAATACTTAAATGTTTTTAATTGTATTCTTTAGAATCGGGAACCATATTGAATTTAAATCTACCGAAGGTATAGCAATGCAGTTATTTTTATTTAAATTAATTACTGCGATTTCTTTTAATCTTATGTATTTTGTTACAGATTCTTTTAATACCGTTTTAGAATTATTCCAATTGGTTTTATGGCGAAACCCCCAAAAAAAGAAAAAAAAATATGAACACGCCATAATCATTCAGACATTGTGGTTTTAGGTTTATCGTTAATAAGAGCAACTAGTTTTCTCTTTTGTTTATTGAACTTCCTTTGTATGATATATTGAACTTTAATGCGAGTATTTGATTCTAATATATTGAATTCAATGTAATGTTGGCTGAATAAGAGTTCTGTGGGAAATACCTTGAGATATAGATTGTATGTGTCACTTTTGCTATACTGGGTTATTCTATCTTCTTTTATCCATTTTTTGTGACCATATATCGCAGCTTTACGGGGTGCGTTGCTGTTCTGAGTATTGAGCTTGATATACTTTGGTGTGACTTTATTCTTTATGCACTAATTGTAAAACCGAATGTTTTGTGTTGTTGCACACTTCAATAGTAGTTTAAAATAGCATGTGTCTGCTTCTTTTAAACTGAGGATGGTTGCGGCATTTTCTTGATGGAAATTCATACTAAATTATATAAATAAAACAAAGTTGTCTAATTTCCCCTTATACTTTTCTCTAAAACATAATGCGTTTCGCTACACTGTAGCTTTTTAGGATGGTTGACAAAGAATGAAATTGTATTGTGAAAAATGGTAGGTACTAAGTAATTAAGTAATTTAACGTACTGTTTTAGAGAAAAATATAAGTGGAAATTGGATAACTTTATTTATACAATTTACTATAAATATGCATCAAGAAAATACCGCAACCATCCTCAGTGTATAATTATGTAAGAGTGGATTCATCATAGGATTTTTAGCACTGGCTTCGAAATTGGTTTCACCAACTTTTAACAGTGAATCAAAAATGTAGTTTTTTGATAAGTATGTTTGTTGTTCAAATAAATGAGTTTGAGATTGTATGGATGGGAAAGATAAAAGGAAATAAGACAAATAAGAACAACTGATCTGCTGTATACGTACACATAAGTACATTACACTAATCTAATTTCAGATAGAATCAGTACACTGATGATTTTTTCGTACAGTTTTAACATTAACATCATATTTATCTCATAATTTGACAAAATATACTTGATTATAATATATATTTTATAATATAGCATAAAACATCTGTAATTATAGTTTATTCTTTAAATCTTATTTACTTAAGTACTAAAGTCAACGAAAATTGATGGAAAAATCGTCCACGTTAGACTTGAGGAACAATTTTCCCATTCCAGGATGGTTTTTATGTGAAACCACAAAAATAAAATCAGTCTGGATATTTTGTATAAGCGTTACAGTAGTATAGCATGTCTTTAAGGAGGCTGGTTACATCAAAGACATGCTACACGGTGAAAGAACAATAAAACGTGTGGATATAACTCCAACCAGTGCGGCAAATTAGGCTCCTTCAAACAATCATTAGGCGTTGATGAGACAAAACAACAACATGCCTTAGATAAAATTCATTCGAGCAGTAACACATTTTTACACCGACAAAAGGGGTTTGGGGTGTAAAAGTAAGGAAATTCGAAAAAGATTAGTAAACATCATTACACCAACCAGTGTCTGTGCTATATTATCAACATTGCAATGGCACCATTTACAACAGTATGGTGTAAGGTTGTTTTGCTTCGGTAAAATGAAATATTTTTGCTCGAGAAACAGAAGCATTGAAAAGCAATTAAGTTTCTAGATCTAACATAAACATTAAATAACAGTTAATAGTAAAATAACTCAACACATATAAAGTTATTATATTAAGTAGTCAGATAAATAAGAACATTAAATAATTTTCATTATTAATACACGTATTGAAGAATAGTAGATATTTTATATTCAAACAAAACATATATATTAACTAATAATTTTGAATATTATATATATTTTTTATATAACATTGGAAACCGATTTAGTTTATTAATGATTCTTTTCCATTTGAAAATAATGTAGTCTGTAAAGTTTGAGAATTAATGGGGGCCCAATAGATGTTACTTAATGTTTAAGGGCACCGCTTCTAATCATTGATTCTAGTTTTATATCGGTTTCCGAAATTTATATCGACATAATCGGATATATGTCTTAAGATTCTGGAAGGTAATTCTTTTCCGGATCATATTATTCCATTTTTCAACTAGAAATATTTTTATAAGTTTCCTGCAAACATTTGTACGTGTCTCCTTTTTAATCGTGAACTAATTATACACAAGAAAGCATTTTTATTTTCAAATGATAGAATTTAGAGACGCAACAACAAATTCAAATTGCTTAGTTGCTATTTTGATAAGTCTGCTTTAGAATTCGAAAATACACTTTGAAATAACAGGAGCCTGGAAGAAAATATGTTTTAGAATTTGAATTTGATGTCGGTCATATTTTCTTTCAAATAGACAACTATCTTTTTCGATTTGGGAAACCTGATTCTACGAGATATGTAGATACAAAGGTAGAACTGAAAGCATTCTGAAGAGGTACCTTAAATGATATAGTTTTGCCATAAAATTAAAGACATTACGGATTCGTTATAGAGATGTAAGAATAATTTTGATAAGAATCGAAATATTTTGAAGATATTTTTTGGAGTATTCTTATAAACTCTATAGCAAAAATCGAGTTAAGGCTCGGAATGTAAGCTACCCTCAATAGGGTTGGATAAAATGTATTGAGCGTTGCTTATTGTCAGAGTCTCCAGTGTATTGCCTTTAAGCGGCTGTGAGAGAAGGAAGAGATGGTTTTTTCTCTATTCTATGGTAATTGCGTATATTTTTATTTTTCTGTTTTTTCTTGTGCTGTTTGTGGCGCGGGTGATGGTTGAGGTGGCAACGCCTTCAAGATGGCGTGGACTTCTTCAGCAACTGCAGTCAATACAAACTCAAACTGCTGCTTAGTTGCCACCTGAAATATAAATTATTAGTTGCAAAAAAAAGAGATTTGTGAAAAATTTTATTTGAGAAATGGTTATTCAGGTGATGACCATTTCCATGAGTACACGGTTGGAGCTGTTTTTATAAAATTACCTCCACTTTTTCCAACATTTCTTCAAATCAATCACGAATAGTTGTTTTTAATTATTCCAATATGCAAAGCTTACCTTTATATATACGTAATTTCCCCAATATACCCCAAAGATAAAAATCACACATGGAAAGGTCCGATGAACGAGAAGGTCACGAAACATCGCCAAAGTGAGAAATTCTTCGATTAGGAATTGCCGTTCGAACATTCATTGATACTCTGACCATAAATATACAGAGCAGTAGTGGTTCGTGAGGGAGGGCGTTGGGACGCCGCCCAGCCAGCATTTTTCACAGTAAACAATTTTTCATAGCAAAACACCATATTCTATTTCCATTTAGTTTATTTCCTTTAACTAATTTTAAGATATTATTAAAAATTAAAATCTCCAAATGTAGAAGAACGTCAACCCATCACATCAAATAATGCGGATAAAAATTCCATCCTCTCGCCACAATTTTTATAAGGTTGATCAGATGTTTACCTCCAGCGACCTTACCACCAATCATATTATCTCATCGTTGGCGTTACATGTTTTGTAGGTTGCCAGAATTCGGCGGTTTAACTGCTTCCTAAAACATGCAATTTGGACGTAAATTCCCTACGACTGAGCGTATCGGTAATTAGTTTTAAACGCGGATTTGACGGGTACGGAGCGTTTGACATGTCTTTCGTCGCGTATTTCGATCGCCTCGCGAATATTTGTTTTGATATGGGAATTTGCTACATATGTACACACTGGTTAGGACTTTTTAAATAAAAATAATCAACTTTTAATTGCAAACATGAAGGTTCACCGACAAAAATATGTACAATAACCCTTTTTTGTCATAAAACTTTGATATTTTTTTTGAACTTTTCGAACTGTCTCATGAACTTTTTCGAATTTTCTCTATTGATTTACAGTTACAATAAACTGTTGAAATGGTTTACTCTTCGAGAAACGGTAAGTACCTACTTATTCTCCTCCAATGTCATTGTGTGTAGTAACAATACCAAATTTTAATGTTTTCCTGATTCACCTCCTGTATAGGGTTTCAATAGCACATAAAGCAAAAAGGAAGAAGGGGAAAGCAAAAAAATTCTCAGCAGCACTATTTTCTTCTACGCTCTCTCACTTTAAAAACCCACGTGCCGCCACTGATACAGAGTCTTTATTTAATCCCGAAACCCATGTAATGTATAAATTTGGGCAACCAATACGACAAATTGGTAATACTTAACACAAAATCATTACCTTTATTAAAAAAAAAAAAATCTTAGGTCTGAGAACAGGAAATAGTCACTTACTTACTTGGAGAATAGGGTGGATGAGGAAGCAATTCAAAGTTCAATTCATGCAACTTAGCCATCGTTGTCAATCTTAGACATCGTTGTGAAACGCTGCATTGTCTTGGTGAAACAGCGCATTTTGCGATCTCGTCCTTCAAACGCACCAATAACGCTATATAATATTCACTACTGATGGTTTTACCTTTTTCGAGACAATTGATGATCATAATCCCACGCGCATCCCAAAATACAGAAACCATAACATTGCCTACCGATGGTTGTATTTTTAATCGCTTTGGATAGCTTTCACCGGCTTTTGTCAGCTGATCGCCAATTTGACTCCGGAGTATAGTGATGGATCCATATTTCATCCTTTGTCACATATCGCATGAAAATATCCTTCATATTTCGATTAAACAGATCCAAACATTGCTCAGAATCATCAATACGTTGTTTTTGGTCCGCTGTGATCAAACAGGGTACCTATTTCGATAGCAATTTACGCATTCCCAAATGTTCATGCAAAATCATGTAAACACTACGTTTCGACATCTTCATTATATCAGCTATCTCCTGCAGCTTTACTTTACAGTTTTGAGAAATAATGTTGTGAATTTATCTTATGTTGTCTGGTGTAACCATCTTATTTGGACGTCCGGTGCGTTCAACATCATCGGTGCTTGTACGGCCACGTTTTAATTCAGCATACCAATCGATTTTAGTTCATTTTTCTGGGGCAGAGTCCGGGTAATGTTTATTAAACCATTGTTTTGCTTCAACGATATTTTTCTTCATCAAATAGCCATGCTTAATCAACACACAAAATTATGTTTTTCCATTGTTTTGAAAATAACAAAGTAGCGTCACTTAAAAGATCACAACTTAGAAATTAGTAGACAGATTGTCAGAGAATTTTGACACATGATGTTTGAAGGTTGGCACAATCGACCACTGGTATGGATTTTTCGTAATTGACACCATCTATATGTCAGACCGAGGACTTATTGACGGATGTTTTAAATTATTTTTTGTTGCTCAGAAAGCATAGAAACTTGTAAAAATCTTGCACGTTATTTTATTATACCACATTATAATTTCTATGACAGATAGATCTAGACAAAATTTTAGTAATATAAAATATAAATAATAAAGTTCCTAAGTAACGTGGGTTACAAGATTAAATGAAGGCTCTGTATAATCCTGTACAAATAACGGTATTATGTTTTGAAAATATTGTCGTTCAAATGTCCCCTTCGGCTTCATCTGGTGGTATGCATTCTGAAAGCCCAATTTTCAATTACTCTTTCACACATATCGCCTGGTATATTTGATGGCCTGGATTTTTCATTTAACGTCAAGAACTGAGGGTATATTCCTGTAAATCAGATATTTAACCTAACTCTACAAAAAATCAAGTCGCACCTTATTGTTGAAAGAAAATATTGTGTATATTCACATTTATCAGTGCAGGCCAAAAATATTCTGACATCATATTCCTATAGCATTCGCTATTAACACTATGTTAACACGATGTCCATTAACATATTCAAAAAAATAAAATCCTATCACTCCTTCAGTCCCAAAAATGACACCAAACAGTGACTTTCTGAGAATCAATAGGTAACTCCTGAATCACTTGTGGATTTTCATCGGCCCAAGCCCTTACAGTTATATTTGCTCACAAACCCATTAAGCCAGAAATACGCATCGTTGGAAGAGATTATTTTTTCCTCAAAGTAGGGGTCGCCAACTGCTCTAAAACCTAATTCATGTATCGTGCATCTTTCTATGATACACAATGTACTGTCATTCATACACAACAATCTATGAGCGAGCCGGTCGCGTTGGGGCGGACGGTAAGAGCAGTGGCCTGCCGCTGCTGTGCCGAAACCGCACTGGAGCGGTAGTTGGTTCGATTCCAGCGCTCGGATGGTTGTTTTTCTTTCTTTCTTCTGTCTGTTTACTTCCTAAGTGCTTGTGATTGTTTCAAGGCAAGAATGTAAAATCCGACTATGAATTACCCCTCAGGCATGCCAGTTAAAGACTGGGTAAGGCAGGATGCCTTCTAAGAAGTGTTCTACGTTGGTCTCGTTGGTTCTCGTTGGTCACTCGCCAGTCGGTAGGTTTCCTGATAGACTTATGGGTAGGCACATAACTAAGGATTCATAGCCTGTGGGGGGTGCTAGGGTTTGTCGGAAGCTGATGACCGTGGTTCGGAACCCACGTTAAGCTGTAGGTCTAGTCGCTAAATAGCCTAGTTGCTGATACGCCTCTAACCCTAACACTTTACCTATACCTTTTTTATCTATGAGCGACATTTACATATCTAACAGTTTTGCCGCTATTACGTTCGCGTTCTGACACTCTTAGTAGAAAACTCGTTATATTGAATATATCTTGCAACATTGACGGTTAAACTGACTGAAATTATGGCAGAGTAGGGTTTCCTTGAAAAAAACTAATTCCTTAATTAATTTCTTTCTTCAACAAAAACTGGTGGTGAAAAGACATTTCTTGAATTATTTTCATATTGCTATTACATTTCTTGTAACAAACCAGAGCTGCGGAAAAGGCGGTGTACATAATTTTCTCTATTCCTCTCTACTTTTTCGCAATACGTCGTCTCTTCACATCATACTCTGGTTTCATAGTTGATATGATGTAAATTATGAAATAACTATTTCCTATATGATAACCCAAAATAATTTAGATTCGAAATAATGCCGATGCATATTCTATACCAAAAATTGTCTCTATATATAAAAATCATGAATGTCTGTTAATTTCGCAATATTATTAAAACAAATTTTCCTCAAAATGGAAATTTCACACAATAATATACAGCAAACTATCGTCTAATAGTACTCTATTTTTAGTAGTACTAGTTTTTTTTATTGATTTGATCTTTTTTTCTCATGGAAATTAATCACTTTTTTAACTTTCTACTGTATTCAGAGTGAGCAATAAATTAGTTCTTTGCAGGTGCATTTTCCTTTTTATAATGATAATAATAATAATAATAATGCTTTATTAGCTCAACAGGATAACCCAATTCCAGAGCTAATTACTAATCTTTAATGTAATCAATTACAAAATATAATAATAATTACCCTATTCCCTACAATATTAAACAAAATAACATACTATAATAGAAAAAAATAAAATAAAATAAAATTCAAAGAGAAAATGAAGTAAACAATAAATTAATTAGGTTCAAAGTAATTGTCTATACTGAAAATAAAGTAAAGTTACACAAAAAAAATGGTATTACATTTAATAAATATAACAAAAACAAACTCAATCATTGACTCATAAAGTAATTACGCACACATGTCAATATGTGGCGCCATGAACTATTATTCATATCACAATCCGCTGAAATACTATTAAAAATAGAGCACATAAAGTATAACGGCGATTTAATGGAAACATTGTTCAAAGTCAGATTCAAATAAAATGGCAACGCAAGTCTAGACTCATTATCCAAAAGCTCAACTGACCGAGCAAGCATGGACTATCAATTTAATTATGCAACAATTTATATAAAAATTTCACAGAATGATAACATCTTCTTAACTCCAATGATTCAAAGTTATTCATAATCAGCAGTTGATGATGATCAAAGTCTCTTCCCGGGTAAACGCCAAATGATTTAAAGTAAAGAAACTTTAAAAATCGCCGTTGTACATCCTCCAAATGTTTCTTATGGTTTTTGTAATATGGGCTCCACACCACAGAACCATACTCAATTTTAGATCTAACACAAGCATAGAACAAACTCTTTAAAGCATCACAATTATCAAATAATCTACAATTACGAATTATAAACCCAAGCGATTTAAAAGCACTATCACTATCACATCATGTATGTGATTCACAAAAGAAAGCTTTGTATCGAAAGTTATTCCTAAATCTTTAAAATTAAGGACTTGTTCCAGATTACAGGCATTTATGGAATAATTAAACTTAAAGTTATTTAACTTATTAGAAAATGATACTACTTTGCACTTCTTAGTATTCAATTAAAGCCCATTCAACTCACACCATTCATTTATTTTTTCCAAATTTCTCTGCAGCCCCCTACAATTCTAGATGTTGTTTACAACTCTAAAAAGTTTCAAGTCTTCTGCTAACATGAGACTTTCACAATCCAAAAGCCCGGAGAGATCATCAATGTACATCAGAAACAACAGCGGGCCAAAATTGGAACCCTGTGGTACCCCATATTTGCATTATATATGAATGACAGATAGTTATTATAGTTTACATAATATTGGCGGTTAGTTAGATAAGATAGTAGGAATCTGCACAATTTGTCACTCATTAAAAACTCTTGAACTTTACTCAAAAGTATAGCCGAATCAATTCTATCAAATGCCTTAGATATGTCCGTGTAAATTACATCGACACGCTGTCGAGCATTTAAGGCATTAGCAACATATTGAGTGGACGATACTAAATTAGTTACCATAGACCTGCCCTCTGCAAAACCATGCTGTCTTAATGAAAGCATATCCTTAATCGCCGGATAAACACGATTATATAGCAAGATCTCAAACACCTTAGCAAAATTTGACAACACTGCCACTGGTCTATAATTTGAGATCAAATGCCTGTCACCCTGCTTGTAAAGTGGACATACTTTAGAGCCAATTTCCATGCTTCAGAAAAGGTGCATGTCTGCAAGGACAAGTTATAAATTTTTGTCAAAGGTTTAGAGAATACAGACAAACAATCTCGAACCAAAAATGCTGGAACATTATCATAGCCCGATGTTAATTTTGGCTTCATTTTTTTTATTGCATCCTTAACTTCTTGTTCATCAAAATAGTCAATAACTATGTGATCAGCAAAATAAAAATCACTCACCCTTCTCCCTAAATGGCCAGTAGCAGTATCATAAACACTAGCTAAAAAACTCGCAAAAACATTCACAATGGAATTTGGAGTATCAAAAAAATTGTCATCATTAACCATCCTACCCGGTATTCTAGTTGAATTACTTTTACTACTAATATACGAACAAAACATTCCAGAATCTTTGGAAATGAAGTTCTGAACAGCTTCCATATATATCCTATATATGCATTCTCAATTTGCAACTTAATAATTTTTTCCTAATTCTTTGTACTGCAATAAATAAACATTCAAAAGTGTTTCTTTATACTTTATATAATATCGTGACTTTAATTTAATATTATTGATTATTTCGGTGGTATACCACTTAGGATATTTCCTCTTAAAATTATTATAAAGTGGAACATAAGAATCAAATATCTGGTAAAGTTTTTTATAAAATTTATCAATAATACCATCAATATTATTACAATCGTCCAAAAACTGCCAGTTCACATTGAGAAGACATTCATACATTTCCACGTAATTACCTTTTTTAAAGTTATAACTTTGTATGTGCCTATTATTCGAAAAATTTGCCGTCTTAATTGACATATCATTAACTATAATAAGCGATGGGTGGTAGATATCCTCATCAACCAACGGGGCATTATTGTGCAAAACCCAACAATTATCATTACAAAATACCAAGTCAAGCAAGCGGTTAGAACAATTATATATCATATTGCACTGAGTGAAGCCAAAATATGATTGAAATGTCATCAAAGTCTGTTTCCTTATGCTTATTTTACTATCTGCAAAATCCGACTCATTAAAATCACCAACAAAACAAACTCTATTGCCATAGATGTACTCTAATTCAGCAAATTCCTGAAACAATTCATTAAATAAATCTGCAGATAATGTAGGTGGAATGTAAACTGCTAAAACAAATATTGAAACTCTATCAAAAATACATTTACATCCTACCAAATCAACAATTGCAAACTGATCAAACCCTGATAAATCAAGCCTCTGAGACTTAAAATCCGACTTACAAGCTAAAAGCATCCCACCTCCACAAAACAGATTTAACCGATTAAACCTTCTATCTGATCTGAAGACCACATAATCACTCGAAAACAATTCACCGTCACAAACATCATTCCTAAGCCACGTTTCAGTTATAGCCACTATGTCAAATTCAGACTGGGAGATCGATGAATAGAACTGAACACACTTTGTATTCTGACCTCATACATTCTGGTAGCAAATTAAAAAATCTTTTTCTGTCACTGATCTGATACTGTTGGGCAGGGTTAGTTTGACTCACTTGCCTCCTTAATTATAGTTGGAGATCCCCTAATATATCTTAAGGTATAATGACCATCACCCTCCGCACGACGCTTATCAAATTCAATCTTCATCTTTTTGTAGTATTCAATTTGACGCGATGTCCTATTATGTGATTCAATTTATAAGCATTACAAACAATAGCCTTCACTTGATCCTCGCTCTTAAATATTACCCTGATCAAGCGGGAACGTTGAACATTAAATTTGCCCAACCTTATAGGCCTAATGATATCGTTATCAACACTACTACCGATTGCCCCCATAATGTCCTTTATCCTGGCCTTTTTTCCATATTTATATTAAAAAATTAACCCTTCAGTATTCTATATTATATTTATTACTATATATTATTTATCAACACATTATTTATAATTGGCATCATGTAGCGAAATAACTAAAACAAATCAAACGACTATAATTTTGCTAATAGATTCTAGAACATATAGGGACTATATGTTATATGGGTTATATGTTCTAAGTATTAGTAAGGAAGAGGGAAAAATCTGATTCTTTTCAAATTAAATATTGTTTTTTTATGAAAAATTGATTTATTTTGTGTGTGGCGCGAGCCACCACTTCTTTTTACCTAACGATTTTCCTTTAAAAGTTTTTTATGCTTTTCTAAAAAAACAACTTGCTGAACTCTACAAAATAGTCCTATGTTTCAACGATTATCTCTTCATTTGATGTGAATTTCTTGCCAGCCCGCTATCTCTTCACGTGTGGAAAGAGAAAAAATCGGAAGGTGCCAAATCGGGAGGATGTGGTATCAATTCTTAGCGCAAATTAACCAATTTCGCTGTTGTAATAGCAAACGAATGGGCAGGTACATTGTTGTAACAAAACAAGACTACTTTCTTCGCTAAATGAGGGCGTTTTTCTATCAAGTCTTGAATGAATGAAATTTGACCAATAATGCAGCATAATACTCTCCTGTGATCCAGTTTCTCTTTTACAAAAAAAAAATCCTTTGGATTGCCCTTATACATGTCTAAACACTGTTGGGAAATAGCCACTCGATTCGGGAATTTGGGCTGTAGTGAGCAAATGCAGCACCCATCGCACTTATGGCTTTCTCATGCTCAAATGTTATTGTAGGATGTTCTGTAAGCATTCGTCCTAGATATTTATCATCTCAACAGTCTATCTAATCTTCACTTTCCGATCGGCCATCACGATATCATGCTTTCTGTCTACCGTGACATCCTGAGCGCGGAACCTTACTCGTGCTGATTCAACCACATGAAAATTCAGTCAACCATGAAATGTAAAGGAGCAAAATCCCAAAAACATTTTCAACGTTTTTTATTTGCGTGATGGCTTTTCCAGGCAAGAAGTAATGTTTAATCAATACACGAAACTCGTTTTTTCATGCTAGCCAAAATATCGAACTTATATGCTTTCGAAAACTGTCAAAGCAAAAGTAAATGTCGTATCGGTTGGAAATTCATGAGGAAGCTACTTTTTAGAAATGTAATCATCTTTGCCATCGCACCGCCATCTATCGGAAAAGTGTGTGACTTTTCCGACTCCTCATGTTAAAAACACGTATTGTACTGGTGATTGAAATGATTGTTACCTCGAAATAGTTGGAAAACTGAGGAAATGGGTTAATTCTGGGAATCCAGAAGTTGTTCCAAAAGTGCAGTATTATTAGTAAATATCAACGATTTTAATTATATAACTAACCATTTTGGGTCTCTGATCTCTCAAATGTTCAAGAGTTGCTGCAATGTCGATTTCCTTAGCGCCTTTTGCCATTCTGCTCAATACCATGTCAATCAGACAATATGTTCCCGTTCTACCTGCACCATCACTGCAGTGGACGACGATGGGGCATGATCTGCCTCTGTAAGACTTGTTCACCTTTCGCCTATAAAAAGAAGCAAAGATAAGTTTCCAATAAAGCTAAAGTTTTTATTTTTTTAACCTGAATTCCAAAAGAGCCTTTGTTGAACCAGGTACTCCAGCTTCCGGCCATGATAAGAAATGGAATTGGGTGACTGTTCTTGTTTCGCCCGTTCTGACATTTTTCAGGTAGAATGATCTTACCAAATAATCGTCACACCAAATGTGTTCACTCACCAAATGAACTTCATATATATGGTATATTTCGGAACCTGTATAATAATAAAAAAGACAATATATTATATATAAATTATTTAGTATGCACTGCAAGTGCAGGTAGTATTAATTTCTATTTAATATTTGTTGATTGTGCTTATGCTCATTTTCAAAATATTGAATTATATATTACATATTTATATTATCATTATATATTATATTAATTAATTATATATATATATATATATATATATATATATATATATATATATATATATATATATATATATATATATATATATATATATATATATATATATTTAATAAGTTAACTATTTTTGACAGAAAACATGGATATTATTTCCATATAAGAGTTTAGTACTCAGTACCAGATTAAAATGATAGGCGTAACTAAAAGTGATGTCGTTTTTTTTTTTAATTTCAATTTTAAAATTTTTAAAATTTAAAACCACTGATAATAATTCACTTAATATAACATAACCTATATTCTAGTTAAAAATTTTATTATTTAGTGTGCTTATAGATAAATTTTGAAAAAAAGGTGAACTCTAAAAATGGAAGAGTGGATTAAGTTCCATATTAGATATTTCATGATTTATGAGTTCCGACAGCATAACAATGCCGCAAATACCATTAATACTGCTTATCCTGGTGGCTTGGATGGCAAAACATATTAGCGTTGATTTCAATATTTTCGACGGTACAAAATCTAGAAGACCTATTGAGTTTGATTAGGTTGGCCGAAATTGAAGCACAAAACTCAAACTTGTTTTAGTTTTAAACTTAAACTAAACAAGGTGCAAAAAGAGAAGTGGGTGCCATATCAACTTTCAGTTGAAAACAAAATTCAATGTGTGGCTACATCCAGCGTATTCTCCTGATGCAGCATCGTCAGATTGCCATCTTTTCAGATTTATGAAACATTTTCTTCGTGGAAACAATTCCTACAGTTCGAGCAAAGCTTAAAGTATAAGTTTTAATATTTTCAGAAAAATGGCAAAAGTTGAAATTCGAGCTGTGACAAAGTACTTTGTTTTTAATGGTTTAGCTCCGATAACTCTATTTCACAAAAAGAGTTAGATTTCATTAAACTCGAAGAGATTTACCACTAAACACCAAATCACTGTTTTTTCAAACCAAAATTTCTCGGCGCACTTTTTACTAACCTTGTTAGCATCATCAGGAGAAGACTTAATCTCCTGATTAGAGCAGATGAAATCATCTCCTGATGATGTTAACATGGTTAGTGAAACGTGCGTCGAGAAGTTTAAAAAAAGTAATTTGTTGTTTAGTGGTAAATCTCTTTGAGTTTAGTGTTTCACACTGAAGGTTCCAATAGTAGAATTGTGTTAAATTCCACTTTAAATGATTGTTTCCATTTATTTCCGACGATAAGAAAGTGGGCTGTTAAATTTTAATAAGGTCGTATATCCGTTAAAGATGCTAAACGCTCGGGACGCCCAAAAATCGCAACGATTAACAAAATGATGACAAAAATCGGCTCACCTATGTTCACCTGAGTGAATTTACATGGCAAATAAATGTATACCATATTTTATGGAGGGAGATCTTACCGCATTCAATCATATTCCAACGACTCGAGAGCATTCATTTCAACGTGGCGATGTGCAAATGTGCAACGCTTAGAATATTCCTGAATTTGGATTCTAAAACTAAGTGCTAGTGGTTATATTTTTCTAAGATGTCTACTCCAGACAATAATATGGATTGTGAAGACAGTGACGATGATTACCTAGATGGTTTTTCCAGTTCGGATGGATCTGATGATGATTCGGAATATAGCGAAGGCAGCGAAGAGGACCCGATGATAATACCGAGCCTGAATCTGAGCCTGAAATTGATTTTGAAATGCCCTGAACACCTAATGGCATTCCTAGATCCGCTTTTCTTTTTATATCAAACAGTGGCGTGCAGGTACCTAATCTGTTGGACATTTTGTTGATGATACCATAATAGATCTTATCGTTGAGGTAACCAATCGGTTTGCCATACAGCATATTATTAATAATAAGCAAAATATAAAAGAAAAATTCTAGAGTTCAGAAATGGAAGAAACAGAAATTAGGACATTTATTGGGCTATTGATATTACAAAGTTTATGCGCGAGTACAAAATGTATTTTTCTCGAAAGGAGATTTTCAATTGTTATTAAAGTTTCTGCATTTTATCGACAATTCGATGATAAACGCCAACACAAAAAATCGTAAACTTATAGAAATTCTCCCACTGCTAAACCAACATAGGAACAAATGTATGTCTAGTTATGGCCTGATACAAATATTGCGATAGACGAATCTCTTATAGGCTGGAAGGGAGACTGAGTTGGAAGCAATACATACCTTCCAAACGAAAAAGGTTTGGCATAAAATTATTCGCTTTATATGAAAGTTATGAGTATATGCTTAATTATGTCATCTACACAGACGCTGATACATGTTATGAATTACTATACTCTCAATAACCAGATACATCAAAAATAGTTTTGTGGCTTATTGATCTGCTACTTGACAAAGAATATCGATTTTTCCTGGATAACTATATACCAGTATTATTTTTTTTGACAAATTAGTAAATCGAAGAACAGATTGCGTGGGGTTTTTAAGTGTAACAACATTGAATTCATATATATATATATATATATATATATATATATATATATATATATATATATATATATATATATATATATATATATATATATATATATATATATATATATATATATATATATATATTATGGACGACTTAGAAGATTACATTTTTTGTTAGAAGTGAGTGAAAATTAATTGAAAAATATCGCACCCAACAAATACTTCAACGAGACGATCGAGGACAGCAATGCTGTCAAGATATCTTGAACGACATTTTCCATCCATCATCCCGCTCACTCCGAAATAGAAACCTATAAAACGGTAAGCTATTATTTCACTAACGCTGCTTTTTTGAAAAACGACTTTACAGATGTTTAGTTTGCACTGAAAAGAAAATAAGGAAAGATAGCCGCTACTGGTGCCAAGAGTTTCAATTCTTCCACACCAGACAATATGAACAAAAAAGGGTAAATTTGCTGAGCTGTCAACTGTCATTTATGATATTTATGTATACTTTATACTAGGTTGAGCCGATAAGACAAAACTATTGATTCAAAGCTATTGGAGTCTAATACATTGAATAAACAATAATTAACAAACAAATAATAAACAATATTTGAAATAATTAAGTCTCTCTTACTTTTGTTCACAGTTTATTATATTGGGTTATTTGGAAGCTAATATACGCCATTTATACAAGTTGTAGCTTCTTAATGGCCTTTACGAATAAATACGTTTAGCTTGTAAGATTAATGGCGAAGACGAATATGTCCGTAAGCGGTAAAAATACCGGCCATCTAGAAAGATCTTATAATTATTGCTTTGGACCACTTAACAGGTAAAATGACCGCTGATTTTATGTACTAATTATTGACAAATTGTAAATATATCGGTAAACAGTGTCCACTACATTTTACATGATATTTTGGGCATAAAAAAAACTTCATGCACGATAGATGTAAGGGGGCATGAAAAAATACGATGGGGCAGTTTATTAACAGTCAAACAGAGACGCTGTCCAATGCACACGTTTTAAGAGTGTTTACACTTACTTGAACACGATTTTACTGAATTTCTTCAACGTATTATAACAGTAAATAAAATATGGATTCACCATTACGAGCCAAAGACGAAATATCAGTCCAAACAGTGGGTGGGAGAAAGTGAAAGTACACCAAAAAAAGCGAAAATGGTTGTCCCTACAGGGTAAAAGTAATAGCTATGATTTTTTGGGATTCTAGGATCTAGCAAAAGACAGGGCCTTCTTTTATTACGCCTCAGTATTACGCCTCAGTATTACGCCTCAATATTGAACCAACTGAAGAATGGCATTCTAAACTTCTACATCTAGTCTTTTCATCTTTTTCATCTCATCTTTTATATGCATTTTATTCACCGGATTCTGCTCCCAGTGATTACTTTCTCTTCATAAACCTTCAAATAATAAGGTCAAAACTAAGAAAACCGCTTATTTTACAGTGTCGCACTAAATCAGATTACATTGAGACTATTATTAAAATCTTTGAAGGTCGTTGAAATGAATGTATTGAATTTTTAAGGTAGTTTAAGATTTTTTAATTTTCAAAAATATTGTGCTCCTTCATCAGGCCGATAGCTTTTCGAACGATCCTCATAATGTTATAAACTCAGTTCATTTTAAGAGACTTGTGTTCACGGTTAAAACCTTGTTCAAATCTTAACGTTTTTAGAGCAGTATCAATTTCAAAAAAATGTACAAGTATATATCATTTACCTTCTTCTGGCCAATATCGATGGCACATTGCAGTACCTCCCTCGGTAAGCCTAGTAAGCATTACTATCACTACTGCTCCTTGTTCCCAAATCAGTTGCCAAAAATCAGGTGCTGTATGAGGAAGAGGCCCCTGTGTAGCTATGTATGCTGGATTTCTATAACACAATATATAAACCAAAACTTAACATACAATATTTTAATTTACCTGGGATCATGATCTGTAATACTCGAAGCATTAATATAATCAGAGCTGTTCGCATTAGATAATTCGTTCAAAATTACTCTAGCATGATCATAAGGTACTACTTCGCGGTAGCGATTCTTCTCAATATTCTCCTTCTTCATTGCAATAGATGTTTCACATGGTTCAGCTACGTAAGCACACAAAGCTATCCACTCTTGATCCAATCGGTCCTTATTCTTCAAGTGATCTTCCATGTAACTTAGTACCATATGACCTAGAAGTATACGCCCCTTTAAAATATATCTCATTCTTAAATGTATGAGTTAAAATCACCCGTTGATATATCCATATTATGTAGAGCTGGTTCTTCACTCCAAGATGATGTACTTGATCGACTCGATGGACTTTGTTCTGATTCACGAGATAAAGAAGTTATTCTTCCTGTGAATAAAAAAGGTGATTTATAATAGGAAACAAGAAGATAAATATATCGGTGTACCCTTATCTGGAGCTCCTTCAGTGGTTTGGCCTTTCGTAGCCATTCGAGCTCTACAAAGGTCCTGATAATCCTTGCTAGCTTCTGTATCTGGTCTGGAAAGCCCTTTCAACTTTTCTCTGAATTTAATATGTTTTCTTATCAAAGACAAAATAATAGTGGCTAAGATTAAGGCGACCAGTACACCACACACCAAGAAGATGACTATATATTGACTCTCAGGATTAATACGTGTAAAGAGAACATTTTGCATTTTGACCTAAAACAGAAATGTTCATTGGTAAGGAGTAAAAACATAATAAGAGCATATAAATTTTTAATTGGGTTGGAATTGGATTGGAATATTAAAATTATTGAAAACTACATGTTTTTGCGATATTACTAAAATCAACAGTGATTAATCAAAGCAATGAAAGTGGTGGATTAAAGCTATCAACACGGAAACCTTCGTTCATATTTCAGATTGAGGCTGAATTATTAGAGCCAAAAACCCCTGGTGATTGATGGGTTCGGTATATGCGTTAAAATACACTTTGTGAATTACAGATTTTTCAGCCATCGACAAGATGTGCTTTGGAAAAAATGGAATATTCGAACAAGAATATCTCGCAAACGGCATAAGATATCGATATTGACCAAGAGTACTTTCTTTTCGTGGGAATTATGACTGTTTTCTATTTTAAAGTCAAAATATTCCCAGTTTAATAGGGTAAAAAATATTAGCGAGTTAATTCCTCACAAAGTAGGTAGCAAGCGCCCTCTAGGAACTAAGCTCAAACTAGTTCCAAATTCGGATTTGTCACCTTTGAAAACCAAATGTAAATGCAAATCCATTTAAAAAAATAGCAAAAATTACAAAAGATGTTATTGTGTCTATCTTAATAAACGAAATTATATAAAAGTTCTATCAGATGTTAAGGACAACCATACCAGAAAACAAATGTTTGTATCAATATGTAAAGCGCTGCATTTATAATATAACTGATACTCTGGACATATTCTTTTTATCTATGGTGCGCTTTACATATATAACTGGTGCGCACCAATAATATATAAACACCATACCTTCTACCGAGGTATAACTATAGTTGATAAAAAAGCCAGAGATTGGCCCGACATGTGGCCAAGTTGAAGGGCAAACGTTGGATAAAAGCTTTATTAGAAAGAATGAAGACTTTATCAGGGAATAATGTAGAGGGCATGCTCCCCGATGCGTTAGATGGGCGATAAAAAACCGTGGTTTTTTCGTGGCTAGCATGGACGACAGACACCCAGAATACTATTAAAGGGAAGCTATAAAAGGGAGGTATATCTCTAGAAATCTATATCTATATCTCCAGAAATGGAATGAATAATAGACTATTAGACTATTAGAAAAAAACTCAGATTTTTTTATAATATACCTATTCCTGTATGTATCTTCTTTCAGGGCTTATTAAAAGGAAATAGATATAGATTTAGTGGTTGTTAGAGTGCAGTCTGTTGCAAATCTGGCTGCAATTAAAGATAGTACATTCCTATTATTTAACTTTCAAAGTATATTATATTAGGGTGAACCAAGTTCGTGCATTTTTCTCATTTCAAATTATCTAACGAAAATTTTACAACGATTAAATTTTAAAATATAATTTTCGGTCAGTGAATGAATCGATCCAGTACAAATATCAGACTTTGTTCGTAGAGGCATATAAAACATAATTTATGAAAAGAGTTTCTCACAGGGTAACCATTTTTACTTTAAAGTTGAGCAGTCTTACATCCTGATCAACTTAAAGTATCATCTTCCTCATCTATAACTAGATTATAACCGTTGGTTGGGCACTAAACGACGGTTGGGCACTATTATATGTAAAAAAACAGTCCTAGAAAATCAAAAAAGACATATTAGACACATAAAAACTTACTCTATTTCCCAGTCCAGCAGATACAACTTCCACGCCCGTCAAATTTTCAAGATCATCTTTAATTTGCTCTGAAACAAAAATTGAATTTCAATTTAAAAAAAATGGGTTAAATAAATTTACTGACCAATTTTCTTAGCAACTTCGCTAGCATTATAACCACGGCTGTTGTTCGACACGCTAAATGAAACGGATTGCATATGAACTCTAAAAAAAAAAAACAATGTAAAACAGATCTGTTATCTTGGAAATATTTAACTTACTGTCCGTCAGAAAAGTCATTTTGTTCCATGTGAAGTAAATTGAAAATATTTTTAATGATATCCTTTCCTTGTTTCCAGTCTCTTAGAAGTTCTTTAAATTCAACATGTACATACTGTCCATCACCTGTGTCACGATTTCCTGGGGTGACGTAATTGCTGTTGGGATTTGGATGGGCTCCTCGTGGTTCCTTTTTCATCATTGAAGGAATTATTCTGTTTTGTGAATATTGATGCGCGGCAAGAGCTAGAAAAGTATTATCTTTATAGTAAACTTACTTTGTTTTATTTTGTTGTTTAAAAATATACTTATTTTAAATGAAATTAAATATTATATTAAAAGAAATGATTTTATTTATTGTTAAATCTTTGTTCCAAGGCCATGGGCGCCGGAACTTATAACAAATAAGATATAATTTAGAACAGTGCATCCTTATAATTATAGGTAGGTATATAAAATTATGCATTTACGTAATGTCAGTTAAATTTATGTCAAATTCAAATTACACAGATATTTGAATATGCATCTCTGGAACGCATCTTTGCTGGGTGTCTCGCATGCCACGCGATGGGGGGAGGTCACCTGGTGCTACATTTTCGAGTTGAATTTGGGAAAAAGCTGCTTGTACATATCGCATCAAATTCAAATTGAATTGATAGAAATGTGTTGTGATGTTCTGAAAAGCAAAATAATTAAGGAGGTGAAGCATGCTTCAGCTTTTTCGGTGTTGGCTGATGAAACTGCTGATATTAGTGGTACAGAGCAATTATCGATTGGTGTTCGTTATCTACATTGTGATAAAAATAATAAAAACCTAACAATTTATGAAGAATTCGTGGGATATGTGCTGCTAAAAGAGTTGAACGCGAAAGCCATTTCGGAAACTATTATTCACTTTCTAGAAGATTGTAATGTTGATTTAACTTGTTGGCCAAGGACACGACGGATGTGCTGCAATGGCTGATCACATAGGTGGTGTTCAGAAAATTATTAATGACAAGTATCCTATATTCTTATTATTTCGCTGTGCAAGCCATATATTGAATCTTGTCATCAATGACCTGAACGATGTCAGTGAAGGGAAAAATGCTACTGGGACGACAAAGGACATCAAACATATTTTAGAGAGAGTACATTGCGGCGAAATAAAATTAGAAATATACCCCTCTTCTGTGAAACGCGTTGGACAAGCAAACTGCAAGAGTATCAGAAAATTTTCTGAAAAATTTTTACTATTGTACGAGTTTTAGAACTTTTGCACAACGCACCAAACTCGAAAACGAAAACCAAAGCAAATCAGTTCTACACGACCGCAACAACTCCAACATACATTATGTCACTCTTAATGATTCCTGTCTATTCCGTCAAACTCGAACCCATGCGCAACCAATTACAACAAGTAAATATGAATATAAAGGACCTGCGTCAATCTCACCGTGATCATTCCATCCCAAGTAGTCAAAGACTGCAGAGTATTTTTCTGAACTCTGTTCTAAGTGGGCGTTTGCTATTTAACCCAGTGCTGACGTTATTCGATGACGTTATTAACGGTTTTTCCCAAGAATTTTGGTTTTTTCTTCTTGAATTAACCAAATTCAACAGTTTTTAGTGCGGTATTCGCTTCAGTGCGAACGAGTGCAGTGATCTGTGCTGGTTTTGCAGTAGCTGGGGTACCTCAACTGTACTCGACACCTCGAGATCCCTAGCCGGTAGGTGATAAGCGGCTTAATAATGAGGGCTTAATAAGCGTTAAATATTTTAAATACTTTCTGATTTTCTGTTTAACATTTTTAATTGTTATTCTGGTTTATGTTGAAGTGTTTTTAAATATTTTTTCGACACTGGTTGCGTGAAATGGCACAAAATACGGCGGGCCCGACGAGGTGATCGCCAGCCTTCAGGCTGAGCTGGATCAAGCACGCAAAGATAACCACGGACTCAACGAAACAATTTTTGAGTTGAAAGAACTCATCAAAAAGTTGCAAGGCCAGGTGGCTTCCCTGGTTTCAAAAATAGATAAATTAGAAGCGGGTAGAGAGACCACCCGCACCAATGAATCGGGCGAAAAGACCGAAAATAAAAATGGAAAGGTTCCAAGTAAAAAACCATCCAAGAACACAAATAATGTATCCACCCCTAAAAAAACTGTCCCAGAGGCAGTTAAAATGGTGGCAGAAGAGGATATGTCTGAAGGCGAGATATTATCCATCGGTCCGGACCATTCCGACTCCGATAGTGATTCCTCTTTTAAAAAAGCACCAATCCGTTAGAGACAGAAACACTCTTCGGATGAGGAAAAAGCAATAGAACAAACGCCTAGGAAAAAGACCGCCGGTGAGGCCGGTCCTAGTAGTGTGAAACAAGCTCAGAAACCAAAGAATAAAACGTGACTAAAAACGGTGAACCGAAAAGGCCCCCCCGGTAGTCATCCGCTCCAAGAAAGATTATATGAAGGTGATGACCTTCATCAAGAACAATAAAGTTAACACGGATAAAGCAATAAATCGCCCTGAAGGTGTTAAAGTGCATCCGAAAGAAGCTAATGACTACCGCCAATTGACGGGGTACTTACATAAGGAAAAGATTGCATATCACACATATTGGACTAAAAATGAAAAGCAGCTGCATGTTTTGATTCGAAACATAGTAGAAACGATACCGAGCAAGAAATCCGTGAAGAACTCACGGATTTAGGCTTCCACCCCTCCAGAGTCCAAAGGTGGAAGACAAAGGAAGGAAAACCTCTTGCCATTGTAAATGTCATTTTGCGAAAAGAGGAAAAGGCAATTTTTAACACAAAATATCTGGTCCACCAGAAAATTAAAATAGAAAACGTGAAATCAAACGGAGAGACCTCGCAGTGTTACAACTGCCAGGTCTACGGGCACATGGCCAAGAAATGCCACGCGCCCACTAAATGTATGAAATGCTCGGGCAGTCATGCCTCAAGAGACTGCAAGAAACCGAAAAAACAGGCAGCCAAATGTGCGAATTGCGGAAGTCCAAACCCGCAAACGCCAAAACCTGTCCAAGGAAACCACCAAACAAGAATGAGGGAAAAGTAGTACCTGAAAAAGTACCAAAACCGCCAACAAGAAAGAATTCCGCCTCCAACATTTGTGTGGGACACACAAAATAATAGGAAATTGGAATCGCCAGTACCGGCTCGCAGGAAGAAAGTTGCTTCCCAAGCGGAAGTCCCGAAACTCCATCTACCAGATTTTACACAGATGATGGAGCAGATGATGGAGCAGATGATGCAGCAGATGGCTGCAATGGTTCAAAAGCAATTAGACACTGCACTAGCCATGTTCCGAAATAATAATGAATCCTAAAAATTCATTAAATGTCGTAACCTGGAATGCCAACTCTCTAGCTGGCAAAAAAGTCAAACTGACCGAATTTCTAGAAGATCACGGCGTCGATGTGGCCCTGATTCAGGAGACTTTCCTCAAACCAAGCGAACGCTTTGGAATAAGGAACTTCTACTGCTACAGGGAAGACAGATTGGGTGGAGCGGGCGGCGGCCTGATGATCCTCGTCAAGAGGAGCATCAGGCATAACCTCCTTCTTCCAACCGGCCTTACTTCCTCAGAGGCCATGTCGATGCAAGTGACTCTAGATGGAAATCTCGTCAACCTATCTTCAACGTACCAGAGAAGCTGTAACGACTTCGATTCAGGGGAAGTCCATAGTTTCCTGACTAACAAATCTCCATTCATCATTGGAGGAGATTTCAATGCACATAATCAAAGGTGGGGCTCCAGCTGGACAAATAAGAGAGATACTGACCTGTTGTCTATGGCGGATAGATATGGGCTGAACCTTATTATCCCAGACGAGCCATCCCGTTTTCAGAGCTTCCTAGATTTCTTCATCTTAAGAAATCTCACCAATCGAGTCGCAGTTCAGGTTGTTCACGAACTTACTTCTGACCACTTTCCGGTACTGCTTAACATCGGTACAGCGATGGACTTTCTTCCACCAAAACAAGTCACAAATATCTGTTGGAGCAAATTTCAAGAGTATTTGCTAGAAAGCGGACCTAACCCGTGTATCGGTAGTATTCAGCAGCTCGACGAAGCGGTTGATAAATTAACCCAAGATATATTAGAAGACACCAAGGTGGCGACTACAACCCGTCCAGAGTCTTCTCTGGACGAACAGTTTGGTTTCCGCAGGGGTCACGCCGCTGTTCATCAGTCGACGAGACTGGCTGTAGAAATCAGACAGGGGTTCGACAGAAGGCGCCACACGGGAGCTGTCTTTTTAGACCTCTCGCAAGCATTTGACAGAGTCTGGCATCTCGGACTTATAGTCAAGATGCTCAGATTAGGTATACCAACCGACCTAGTCAAATTATTGTCATCATTTCTGACTGGACGCACTTTCCAAGTACTCATCGATGGTGCTACTTCTAACGTCCAGCGTCCCAGACTTTCCTAAGATCCCGTATGTAAAGACAGCTTTTTATGCTGACGACACGGCTTTCCATACGTCAGCCCATGGACCTGCGGTGATAAATCCAGGCTCCAGAAGCAGATCTTGAACGCCGAAAGATGGTTGACCGAATGGAGACTTTCGATCAACCGCAGCAAAACCACAAGAAGACAACCCCGAATTCCACAGCCGATCAGAATAGACGGTGTCCCTATAAAGTGGGCCAAATCGGCACACTATCTTGGCCTTGAGTATGACAAGGCATTGACGTGAACGTCGCATATTAAAAATGCGAAAGGAAAAGCGTACGGAATGCTCCGCACGCTATATCCATTAATCAACAGAAGAAGTAAGCTTTCGCTGAACAACCAGATAACCTTGTATAAAACCATGGTCCGGTCAGTCCTTACATATGGACACCAGGCCTGGTTCCCTTATCTACCAATGACTTCAATTAAAAGACTTCAGTCTTTCCAAGCCCGTGTGCTTCGCACAATAATCAATGCCCCTTGGTTTGTAAGGAATTCACAAATCCAGAGGGAGACTGACACTCCAACACTTCAAGCATTCCTGCCCAGTCTAATGGACAAATTCCTAGCGACGGCGCCCTTATCGGACAATCCGCTAATAAGAGCCACGGTAGTTTCATTGCCGGCCGTTGCCACAGAATGACCCCTCACTTCGGTCATCACATCCTTACCCAAAGAACGGCAATTAACCCTGCTGGATAAGCGACTATGTCGTGACATCCGGTACAAAAATAATAGAATACAAGTCAGGGCCTCCGGGTCAACTTAACCTCCAGGATAGTAGTAGTAGTAGTCTCACCGTGATATTGCCACGATGGAGTTCACGGTCATTTTCGAGGAAGATCGAAAAACTTCCGAAGATCTGGCTGTTGAATGTAAAAGTCCGCAAGTGGTAGCCAGGCAGACCTACAAATCAAATCAACCATCTGAAAATGCAGAATAATGCTTCAGAATATATAGATTCGTCCCATATTTAGACTCAATCATTTCTTCTCTGAGAAACCAATTTTCTTCTATACACAAAAAAGTATTTTCGCTTATGCAGCTCCATCCAGAAAACAGAAAATTAGACAAATCTTCATTTTTAGCCATGACAGAATATATGCAGAACCTTTACAGCAGCTTTCTACAGAATTTTATTCCCGAGGCTAAAAATGCTGCCCTAAATGAATCCCTTGTTGAATACGCAGATTTGATTACTCAAGTTACCCCATTTTATCCAGCGCTATGCGAGGCAACTATGTAGTTCATTTAGTACGTTACGACGTGTCAAGACGTGAAATCGATCAACGATGGAAGACGCGATACTAAACGGCCTGTGCATGTTAAATGGTCATAGGAAAAGAGTAGAGGACACTGAATTCATTGACAAGGTGTTGAACAAATTTGGACAACGATCTAGACGCCTTAAGTTTTTATTCGGTGACTTTAATAATAAAAATGTTATTTCTTAATATTTTGTCTGTGTATTTTCTTTCATGGTAGGGTATTGCATTCTTGCACCCTCCTCCCGACGCCCATGTCCATGGCTTTCTATAACTTTCATAGAACGTGTTGTATCGATCCAAAAGGTGGTAAACCGATAGAATGATAATTCGCCTGGATGTAGACTGAGTGATGACTGAACTTCCCAATCAAATTTTAACATTGTTACAATTGTTAGGCGCATTGTTATAATCATTAATTAACTCACTAACTGATATATTTTAATATTGATAATATTTTTTGTATATAATGGTTGATCGTTTTTGTTTCATTCGATTTCACTCATAATAGAGCATACCTTCCTGGTCGCATCTAATAGAAATCTACTTCATATCCCCAGTTATAGAGCGCCACAAAAAAAAATAATTTTTCATGTGTAGTGCTTTTGCGTTCTAAAATATTTTCGTTCGAAATCAAATAATTATTCTCTTCTGCACTGAAATTAATTCTTATCAATTTCATTGCTTCGGTTTAAGTTTCAGGCATTATTCAGTTTGCTTTATAATGCGTGACATTGTAAATAATGTCCGCATTGTACGGAGGTCAGCATGTGCGTTGGCCACTTGCCAATGGGTTGTCGGTTTTATGTCTCACATCAAAGGAATAGGTGGGCTTAAGTCCTCATCCACATATTGGCCATACCCTGTGCTATCTTGTCAATACGTCGAGACATTTTTTATTTTGTTTTATCAGTCTGATGTTGACATTGGCTCAGTTTCATGTGAACTGATGGCAAGTATATAGCCAATGTGTGGATGTCCACTTATGATGTATGAAAGAAAAGCCAACGTTGGATCAAACATCGATCTGGCCATATGGGCCAATGTTTGCAGCAGGCTAGAACTCCTCATGTGTTTTTACATTATTCTTTAATATTATTCATCTATTCTTGAATAATATAACTAGATTTACTAAACAAAAACATCATTGTTCAGTTTATTTAAAATATATATTAATACCTATGAAATGTTCACAAATATTAATTTTACGGAAGAACAAAAAGCTAGGATACTTGTTTATTTTGACAATACAAAATACAGCCTGTTTATCTTTTTTCAACCTAAAATTTCAATCTAGGTTTCTTTCTTCTATCAAAGTGTAATTAATTCCATAATAGGATGTTCAAAATATTAAACGCTTTGTGAAAAATAATTTTGCAAATGCACAAGTGAAGAATGTCGATTTGGGAAATCCCTCGATGTACAAGTACAAGTTGACTCGTAATTGCTAATTTAATTAAATATCCTGAAAGGTGCAGAAAGAAAAATATAACTGGAAGACCCTCTGTACTGACAGACAGACAAAAACGTGCAATCTTAAGCTCCGTTTCCGATAGTACATTGACATCTCGTCAGATTGCGCTTAAAGCAGGTGTGATTATTAAAATACGTTAAGAGTCCTTCAATCAACTTCACTTAGTCAAAGAAAGAAAAAAAATGAAGAATACCACATCCTTCAGAGATGCTCAGAAACAACATCGGAGGAAGTGCAGTTGTGACTTATGTTCGTTGGGATGAAGAATGGAAACAAATAATATTTTCTGACAAAAAGAAATTTAATCTGAACGGACCGGACAGCTACTCTTACTACTTTCATAGCTTGAGAAAGAAAGATTTTTTTTTCTCGAAGATTTAAAAGGGTGGTCGTAGCGCTATCGGTCAGTTTGGGCAGGCACCGGGCATGAAAAAAAAGACTGACATCGTTTTCATTTCTGGGCGAATGAACGGTCAGGATTACTTAAATATTAATCCATACACAATTAGAGAGATTTGGAAACAACGCCAAATAATGATTTTATGTTCCAGCAAGACAATGTTTCCGTAAGTATTTTCAATGGGCGAATATATGCATTTTAGACCAGCCAGCAAAGTAACCAGATCTAAGCGCTACCGAAAATGTTTGGAAAAAGTTAACTAGAGAAGTGTACAAGGGTTCGAGGTAATTTCAAACTCAAGAGGAATTAAAAAAAGGTAATTGAGAAAGAATGGGTCAAGCGTCCTCAAAAGAACATCAAACACCTTTACGAAATTCTTCGTAATCGAATTATCGAGAGAAGAGGGGGGTTAACAGGTTCTTACCTGGTTATTATATTTTTTTTCAATTTCAAGTTATTTTGGAATAATCAAAACTATCCTATTTTTTTAGTCCACATTAAAATCATCATTTGCATTCATTTCAGATGTAACACTCATCATCGATATCAATTCATAAGATATATTTTTAGGTAAGCAAACCAAGTTATTAAATATAAGAAGGTAAAAATAATAGGGAACAAAATATTTTAAAAATCGCAAAAAACAGGGATGTCCTATTTTATGTCCTAGACTTTATATTATAGAGTTAAACCTCCTATTACGGACACTTCTAATAGGCGGACAATTCTCTTAAGCAGACAAATTTTGTCGGTCCCGACTTCATTATATTAATTTCTTATTAATTCATAGCTATCATGACTGGAAATTCCGTTGAATGGAAACGGACACACTAACCCAGTCCGATTAAACGGTTTCATCTGGAAAGGCTGTGAGTGTAAACCCCGACGATGGAGCTACTTTTTTGATCAAGATTCCCTCTGTTATAAGCAACTATTCACCCAAAAATATCTACAATGCAGACGAAACTGGGTTATTTCTTCGTGCCCTTCCCAATAAAACATTAAATTTGAAACGCGAAAAATGCAATGGAGGTAAAGTTTCGCTAGAAAGGCCTACTCTAGTGTTTTGAGCAAAACTAAATGCAGAGAAACAAAAACCGCTAGTAATAGGAAAAACCGCAAAACTATGGGCTTTGAGACACATCAATCTGAACGATGTACCAATTACTTGGAGATAGAATAGAAAAGTATGGATGACTGAGGAACTAATGACAGAATAGTTGGTGGAATTTGATCGAAAGTTGAAACGTAAGAAACTAAAAATTTTATTATTTCCAGACAATACGTGTTGACACCAAAGAGACATAAAATTACATAATATTGAATCGATTTTTTCACCTTCCAATTACACGTCTGTACACCAACCTCTAGATCAGAGCATTATTAAAAGTTGGATCAAATATAAAATTAAAATGTTTACTAGCCATGAACATTGCAGAATCAGCTGAAGAACTCTCAAAGAAAACGAACGTTTTGAATGCAATTTATCTTATTAAAAATGCATGGGACCAAGTATCAAAGCATACCATTGCAAATTGCTTTTCCAAATCTGGGATTACACATAGTAACTCTAAAAATCCAACACAACACTAAACACAGACGATTCAAATGCAGAAGACATCGGAACAGATGGCAGTAACGGGGACATTTTCACTGTAGACAATCATTTAATATTGGAAGAAATTTATGACTCGGTATGTCTGGAGATTTTGATGCAAAAAAAAACAGTGTCTGGTGGAACAGATGATAAACATACACAGGAAGAATATGTTATTGATATGTATCAAAAGGCAATTAATGTAATACAGGTAATTACAACGCTTCGTTGCAGCATGTGGCGATCTGTCAGCTTTGAATTTGATATCTAAGTTGGATCTCCACTTCCAAGATATTTTAATTGTCCAGAAAATCCGACAAACAACCCTGCTAGAATATTTTAACCATTAGTCAATAAATACTTTAATATTTTTTCATATGTAAGTATGCATATATACTAAGTTAATTGAAAAGTTCGCGGAGCGACACCTATAGAGAACTATATAATCAACTACATTTTGAAGTTTCATCCTTCATATGAACATATGTGAAGTTTCAAGTCGATCTATCATTTCATTCGTACAATAACAACAACTTAAGGTAAACATATCAGTGTTATTTTTTAAAATGAAAATATTGAAAATCGTGCAGTGATTAAATTATTTGTGAAAAGGTTTAAAGGTCATAGAAATTCATAATGAAATGGCAAATGTATTAGGGGAGTCTGCTCCTTTAAAAACAATGGTTTGTAAATGGGCAGGTGAATTTCAATGTGGTCGAACAAGCCTGAATAATAATTCTCGTTCTGGACGTCCAATAAGTGTAACTACTGAACAAAAAATTAATTCTATACATGATATGCTATGGATGAGAGACAACTGACTTTGAGTGAAATTGCTAACGCCTTAGACATCTCAACTGGACGGGTGTATCATATTTTGAAAAAGGAGTTGGACTTGAAAAACCCATGGGGAAGATGGGTGCCGCATTTGTTAAATTCTGATCAAAAACGCCTTCGAGTAAAAATTTCTAACCAACATTCGGATCTTTTTCGAAAAAATAAAGTAGATTTTAAACGTCGTTTTGTAACTATGGATGTCACTTGGGTTTACCAATATGATCCTGAACTGCAACAACAAACCGCAGAGTGGACTGAGCCCAGTTGTTCAGCTACGAAAAAGTGGTCAAAATCGACCAAAAAGGTTATGGCATCAATTTTTTGGGATGCAAAAAGCATTTTCTTAATTAATTACCTTCAAACCAGAGTAAACCAATAACACGACAGTATTACTCAAACCTTTTGGATCAATTGAATGCCAAAATTCGCGAGAAAAGACTTGGTTTAACGAAGAAAAAAAAATGGTTTCATCAAGACAATGCACCGGCACACAGAGGTGTTCTTACAATAGCCAAATTAAAGAAGTTACACTACGAACTGATGGGGCATCCGCCATATTCACCAGATCTGGCCTCCTCTGACTCTCCCAAACCTCAAGAAATTCCTACGTGGCAAACGTTTTTCATTAAATGAAGAAGTTATAGCAGCGGTAGATGCGTATTTTGAAGGTCTACCGGAAAATCACTTCTGAGGTGGAATAAATGAATTGTAGAACCACTGAAAACAAAATGTATTGAGCTTAAGGGAGAATATATGAAAAGATAAAGTAATTATTTCAACTATGAACTTGTTTTATCATTTCCGCTCCGCGAACTTTTAAATTAGCCTAGTATGAAACGTTCTTTATATTATGTATGTGTGGTTTCTAATAAATAATATATTATATATTTATTATTAAATGTTTAATAACTTCAGCCTTTTACCATATCTCTCTTGGACGAACTTAAACGTACACTTTTTTAGGGTTCCGTACTTACTTTTTTAGGGGTCCGTACGTGTCCGCCCAGCAGAGGTTTTACTGTATATTTACTTTATTACTGAGTATGTTAAAAGTACCTTCACTATTAGCCATTCGACAACTGTCAATTTATCAGAATTTATATAGTTTTATATATTACCTTAACATAAAATATGAAATTTTAATATTCACCTCGTTGTCCTACTTCCGTAATAGCAGGATCAAATGGGGGCCCTGGTTTTTTGACATCCAATCGTTCATGTCTCTTAAACCCCATATTGTACCTGTCCCAAATATTTAAGTCATCACGCAAAGCAATTTCCTGTTGGTTTTCTAAAAATACAAAATAATCATACTAAGTCATGACTAAAGGCAGTTAATTATTCACCCAGTTCTCCTAAGCCTTCTGGTTCAGCACCTCCTTCAGAATATACTACAGGTTTTCCCTTCCACTTTCTGTTGAAATCTTCGTTTTCTTGTTCTTGTCTTTGTTTAAGCTCTCGAAAAACCTCTTCTCTCGGCTTCAAAAATTCCAGTTTCCTTTCAGAAAAAATTTCGTCCGGGTGTCCGCTTCCGTATTCAGTATTTCCTTGGATATCTTGTTCTTCATCAAAATATATTCGAGGCTCTGGTAACTCGTCACCCACTATTTCATCTCTCGATTCCCATCCCTCTCGAAATTTATCTGGGGTGTTATAAGTTAGAGTAAACCTTTCATCTGGACCAAAATCTGCAAAAAAAACATATATGAAGATATGTGAAACTGTCCACATAAATATCATAACTTTCATGAATCCTGAACTTTTTGAATTTCAAATTACTACTGATTAGAGTAGATTGGATTTCTACTACTGATTAGAGAGGAAACTTGGAAAGCCATGTGTATCTCTTATTCATATATAATCGTGTCAGAAGCATCGAAATCATTTCATATGTTCTACTTTGCTCTGAATTATTATGCAGATGAATTTTCCTGATAATATCTGACGGTGTATTATGATGAAGAAAAGTTTTTATTACCTCTCTGACTACCAGCAAGATCAATTCATCGCCTATTCTATATGGTATTCCCCCTTTTGCGATTAACAATGAAATATTATATAAAGCTCGTAGTCCATCATATACTCGTTTAGAAGACGATGTAAAATGGTTTGATGTAGTTGGCTGTTTTAAATATTTCTTTTTCTGTCCAACTTTCAAATGCTTTTGTAGCCTAAAAGGCTTCAAGGTTTCGTTTAAAAACTTTTTGGTAAATTAAACGCATCGGTAATGATCAGTTCGTAGGAGAGTGCGTAAGCCCATATTTTAAATACTGAATACTGTACTGCCGGCATTTCTTGCATTCAGACATTTTGAAATACAAAATTTGATAAGACATGCCTTTTATAGATTTGATTTCGTGCACACATTAACTTATATGCCTTTGCTTGTTTGCCAATGCACTTGCTCTGTAAATAAGTCATAACAAAGTCCCATATTTTTATCGAAACATGCTTGATTGGATGAATAGCATCTTCGCTTATCAACTTGCAAAGACTTGTCACCGACAATACTAAACCGAATTAGGTATACGTATACCTAACGCGATTTTTATGCTTATTTATGCAATTACGATAAAATAAAAAAATTTAGATAGCTAAATATTAATTTCCTTAATGAATTAATTTCCTTTTATTAATTTCCTTAATAAGTAGGTACGCCACGGCCATCCTCCTTGTCTGTCTTAACGCTCCCCATTTGCCTCCAGACACGCTGCCTCCCCCATATAAGGCCCCAGCGCACACTGGGAGGGGGGGCGCCACCGCCCCCGTTGGGAACCAATGGTCTACGTCTACGAGCCATTCCCTATTTGGACCTATTTGGACATCAACCTGGCCATCGCCGACTCATATCGGGAGAGTTTCCTACACACAACAGATAATATCATCAAAACACCTCAACTACCAACTACATTAGAAACGTGGCAAGATAGAAACTCCCATTTTCCAAATAGGTTTATATCAAAGCAAAAACTTTCCTCAGGACACGCAGAAGAATGGGTGATATGGAGATCCTTGGATAGACTACGCTCCAGAGCCAAAGGTCCAGACGAATCGGTTCTGTGCTATTGTGGACATGAGCAGATTACTACTCATCTCATGCTCATCAATGCCAGCTATGGCCAAACACCTGTATCGTCGCGGAGCTCATGAAGGCTACCCTAAACACGCTATCTGTGACCCGCTTCTAATCTAAAACTTATTACTACTCATGTGTATATCTTATAAATGACTAATTCTCATCACGGTGAACATGTGAACAGAAAATCATGCAAACCGCTTTAACTATTTGTTAAATGATTATCTCAAGTTCTAGTTGGAAAAATATTGCAATCGAATAAAGAATTTGTCAAAGTGGAAAATGGTTATTTTTGGCACCTTGAGAGAGGTTAAGTAGGAAATCAAGAAAATGCATTGGTTCGAATATGATGAATATCAAGGGAGTTAAACCAAATGAATTATATAGATTTACTTTTTAATCTGCTGAATCAGGGGTAGTGGTGTAGATTCAAAAAGTTTTCGGTCTGATAACAAAAAGGCTATACAGAGTGTCCCATAACTTATCCGCCATAGAACAATTGGTGATAGTACAGATCAAAATAAGAGGACTTAGTCAATAAATGTGTTGGCAAATGTTAGTTATTAAAAAGACACATGGTGTTAAAAGTGAAATTAAATTTTCGAAAAATTGAGATAATTTAAAAACGGTTGAAGAAATCAGGTTCAAAATCGGGGTAATTTTCTGTGGGTAATCGGTAATAATGTAAGTAATCGGGGTAATAATGTGACAAATTCGAATTTGGTACTAGTTTGGGCCTAGTTCCTAGAGGGCGATTGTTACCTACTTTGTGAGTAATTAACTCGCCTATATTTTTTACCATATAAAGCAGAGAATATTTTGACTTCAAAATAGAGAAGAGTTATAATTCCAACGTTAAAAAGGTACCCTTGGTCAATATCAATATCTCATGCCGTTTGCGATATATTCGTGTTCGAATATTCCATAACACATCTTGTCGAGGGTTAAAAAATTTACAATTCACAAAGTGTGCCTTGAATACGAAGGAAAAAACATTAAGATGTCAAAAATACAACGGACTTTATTTAAAATAACAATTTTTTGCAATTTACTTCAATAGGTGTTGAAAGTGTCCACCGTTTACCCCAATACACTTTCGCAGGCTCTTTGTTAAGTGACGCCTCACATTTGAGAAAATATTTTCTTCATTTCTAATAACATTGGCCGCTTGTTGATTTTTTTTGTAAAAGTGTATTGATTTCATCATGGTAAACTAAAGACTTCATATGACCCCACAAATAAAAGTCTAACGGATTAACGTCTGTGTTACGAGGTGGCCAAGGAAACTCACCAGCGCGCCCAATCCATCGATGTGGAAAACGTTGATACAAATAATTTCCCACTGCAACAGTAAAATGCGGTGGCGCCCCATCTTGCATGAACCACCTATCTTGTCTTAAGTTTGGAGATATACCGTCCAAAAGGTATAATAAATAATTTCTAAAAACTGCACTTTGATCTTCATTCAATCTTAGCGGAAAGTCAAATGGGCCGATTAAAAAATTGTTGATAATGCCGCACCAAATATTAATTGGAAATTCGTGCTGGAAATGTCGCTCTCTTGATAGGTGTGGATTTTCCAGGGCGTAATAATGATTACTTCGCCAGATAAAAATTCCGCGTCTGGTAAAAGTTGCTTGGTCAATATCTTTTAGAATATCTTTTTCAGGAACATGGGGTATTCGTTTTTTTATGTAGTAGATTTTGACAAAATTCTGATCTAGCCGGCTTCTTGTGGCAATGAATTTTGAACAGGCGAAAAATGGTAGGGAAACAATTTTTATTTATGGAGAACTCTTGAAACGGTAGATTTACTAATTCCTGCAGATGCCCCCAAACTCCTAGTGCTTAGTTCAGCATTTTCCACAATACTAACCAAAATATCCTCTTCTTGTTCTACCTTTATACGTTTCGGTCATCCACCAGGATTGTTGCAATAAAACGAACCTGTTTCGCCTAACTAATTGAAAATTCTTTGAAAAATTTATCGATCTGGGATGATTCTGTTTAGGTAAAGCTATTCATACTTTCTAACTGCAGCGCGACTATTGTAATTTACTTGTGCCAACCAACTAACCCGATTTTGAACCTGATATCTTCAACCATTTTTAAATGCACTCAATTTTTCGAAAATTTTTCACTTTCAACACCTGTATCTTTTTAATGACTAACATTTGCCAACACATTTATGGACTAAATCCTCTTATTTTGATCTCTACTATCACCAGTTGCTCTATGGCGGTTAAGTTATGGGACACCCTATAAATTTGAGATTTTTTAAATAAATGTCAACATAGTCACCTTGCTTGTAATTCACTGCCAAGGTGATTCCGTTGCTTTCAGGCCAACGACGTTCCAAATTTTAAATATTTCCAAATTTTCCAAATTTATTCCAAATTTTAATATTTTTTTTAAATATTTACACATTCTCCGTAGAAATTTGTCCAACTGTGTAAAACAATGGGTTGGTTGTCGCATTATTTGAAGCGAATTTTCTGAGAGCCTAATCTGGCGAATACGCAGGCATGTGGAATAACTTCGGATAGTAGATCATTGAGTTGTGTAGCACCAATTTGAGACGTGTGCAGAGGTGCATTATAGTGGTGAAATAAAAAAAGAGCACTTTCTTTTTGGCCAGATGTGGTCTTTTAGCTTGAATAGCAATCTACAATCGGTTCAGTAGTGAAGCGTAATACTATCCTGTGATGGTCCTGCCTTTTGCCAAGTAGTCTATGAGCACCACATCACAAAAATCCGAACACATCACGAAGATCAGAAAACCATAATCATGAGTTTTCCTGCAGATTCAACCGTTTTCGCCTTCTTTGGTGCACTTTCATTTGTTTCCACCCACTGTTTGGAGTACTGCTACAACTCTGGTAAATAATGGTAAATCCCATTCAAAGTCATGTACTGTTATAAAACATCAAACATCCTCAACACAATCACGTTTAAACAAGTCTAAGCACTTTTGGGAAGTAGGCTTATTAGATTGCGTTTTTGGTTGACTGATAATAAACGCAGTACCCATTGAGCTATACCCTATGTTTTATATCCAAAATAGTATGCAAAATGTAATATAGACGGTCTGGTCTATTAAGATGTTGATCTATTAATATTATTATCAATGGCTTAAACCCCTCAAAGCAAAGCACTTTATAATAGCTCCGACGACAATTTTATCCATCTTTCAGAAAATATTGTTTCCTTTACCATACTTGATCGCCACAAACAAGCGACTAAACTAACACATCTGAAATTTCTTATTTTGCCATAGTTGCGCGATCTCTGTGCAGACTTTCTGGAATGAGTTTCATTAAATTAGGGTAATCCATAGATTCATTCGTCCTTTGTAAGACCAAATGAATTTTTGAAAATATTTTTTTTTTGTAATTCTTGAATTGTTCTTTTTCCTGCTGTATTATTTACTTCAACAAATTTCCAAAGACATGTTTTTATTATTTTAATAAAATTATGATTAGTTTGAATAAAGATGCACTCCCAATTAAAGCAGAACAAAAATGTTTCAGAAGGTTCAAAGAAGGAGAGATCTACTTGAGAGATGTTGAGTTGATGTGTTACTATGGATTCTAAAGCTCTGTACGAAAACTGAAACCAATCCACCAACCAGTTACTGAACGACATCTACTAAACTTAACATTTTATAATTATATTATCTATTCTATCATAAGACACCACACGACATCTTCACGCTGGCGGCAATATAAAAAGGGCTTTTAAAAAAATGCAACTCTATGCAAGTTCAGCATCGTATTTACTCTTCTGGAAGACTGTTTTCGAATTCACATGAAAACAAAAGTTCCATCTATTAAATTGTGCTTTGCAGTCAAAATAGATACATTGAGGACCCAATAAAAACAGCAATGATTAGACCTTAATTAAATGAGAAATAGTTCTCCAAAAAGGCATTACGGTAGGTTTGTTAATCCGTAATCTAGTTTGAATTGGTTCTAAACAATCAAGCAAATTCCTATTTTGTGCCAAAAACTGAATATATATATGGAAATGCGAATAGTATTAATCAATGGGAGAAAGCGTCTTCTGCAGCAAGGTAATATCAAACCGCTACTACCAGACAAAATAAGGAAAACGCTCCCAGAGCGCACTAACTTTCCGTTATTTTGCTTCTATACCCCTTCTCCGTTCATTGACACACTTTATATATAGATGGGGCTCTAAGAAGAAATACTAGTAACAATACAGAATTAAACAATTTGCTTGGATATACCTATACGAGAGTTGTTATTTATGTATCTCGAATAATATATAAAAACAAATATTTATCACTGAAAATAGTTTTATTGTTTTTCAAAATATTCTCCGTGATGATCGATACACTTTTGCACACTTTTGAACCAATTTTCATAACGCTTTTTTCATTCCGATTGAGATATCTCTAAAACATGCATTTTGAACGCATCAAGAGTTTCTGCTGGCGTCGAAAATCGTTGAGTCTATTATTCAAGAACGGAAACAAAAAGAAATCATTGTTGATATTGAGTTGTTTAATACGATGTATGAGAGCTCGCGTTGTCATGGCGAAGAATGATCCTGCGTCGCTGATTGTTTTTTCTTAATTCTTCCAAGACTTTTGGCTCACGATATTTTTTCATTTCATTTCACTCACGGTATGTCACATGACGATCTTGCTTGATCAGTTCGCGCACAGCATCGATGTTTTCTGGCACAGCAACCGATTTTAGATGACCTTCTTTAAATTCGTCCGTGACCGAACGACGGCCACGATTGAATTCACTAAACCAGTGATAAATAGTGGTATTAGATGGTGCTTCATTAGCAAAAGTCGAAGTGAGATGATCGATGCACTGTTGTTGAGATAATCCACGTCGAAAGTCGTAGTAAATCCTCGCATGAAAATTCTAACGAGTTAATTCAACTTTTTAACAAATCATTAGACAATAAACAGCGTCCGACACTAAATAGCGTCCATGTGACAAAATATCCTGTGT
This sequence comes from Cosmopolites sordidus, assembly GCA_031761425.1. Lineage (NCBI taxonomy): Eukaryota > Metazoa > Arthropoda > Insecta > Coleoptera > Curculionidae > Cosmopolites > Cosmopolites sordidus. The sequence goes on along the minus strand of JARFXV010000425.1, from coordinate 40,487 downwards.
ACGATACAGTCAATAATGACAAACTTTACGTTGTATATGTCAGATGGTGTCTGGCGACGCCATTGTTGCCGATTCCGAATACATAAATAGCAACCCTCATAAGTGATGGATCTTATAGAGCTTTGAACAGAATCACTCTAATAAAATAGAATTACAAAAAAAACGAACAAATTTATTATTGTCCGTCATTTTTCAATTCACATTCGAGCACTTAAATGATTCAATTATTAAATATTTATTTACCTTGCATCTCATCTTCTGACTGTTCAATTTTCTGTTTCAACAATTCATTCAATAGAAGCTCGTCCGGAGGTTCATTCTCAGCTGTTAGCTTAAAACGATTTAAAATCTTTGTTAGTTTTCGGTAATTTGATGGGCTTAGATATTCTTCAATATCTTTTGGAGGAAGCTAAAAAATATTTAATTATTATGTATGTGTTTAAAAATTAACACAAACCAACCTGTAGCTGATGCAATAATTTAATCAAAGGATACATTTCTTCTTCAGGAAAATCTTGGTTATTCTCCTCAATTCTAATGGAAGATTTAGGTTCAGATAAAGCCCCAGGAAATTCGTTTTCATATTCATGGAGAAATTCTATCGAATCCAAAGGTTCTTTATCAATTCGCCTGTATCTTGGTACTCCATACCTATATTTAGAGAAAGAATTAAACGTTAATCTACAAGTTCGATTATTTTGTACCTACCTTCCGTCAAAAAAAGGTGTGATTGATCTTCGTCGCATTGGTGGTATCCAACTTCTCTTTGTAATATCATAATTCATTAAAGGATCTGGTATGTCTACTGTTAAAACCAAATATTATGAATGTTATTCAACTTGACCTTTACATTCATATAAAAATCTTAAATATAATTCTCATGTTACAAACTCAGTCGTTTTCTCGATAATATTTAATTGTGATCAGACCAACCTAGTGTTTACGTAAAATTTTAAGCATGCTAATAGTAAAGATCATTTTTGTAATACTACGTTCTCTTATCATCAAAAAAGAAAGCTTTATCGCAAACTTATAAAAATATTTGCATGTATATAAAGAATGGATGTTAAAGCTAAATAAATGAAATTTTAGATTATTAGAATTTTTTAGATCATACATTCATCACTGTGTATTAAAATCTGGAAAATAATCTACACGTAAATGAAAACTAGTGGGTATCAAGGCCCACCAAAAATACAACAAGCTGTTCAGAAAGTTACATTTTAGGATATGTATGGGACATGGCTCATTCACTACATTGAAAAAAGGTAGAACGATTACTGTCGGAGGATCGGGGTAATTAATTGGACAAACTAAATGATGTCATTAAAGAAAAAATCCCAATTCAAGACAATACACCAATTCATAAGTCTACAATGGTGATGACAAAATTACATTGCATCGTAACGACTATTTTCAATTTCTGGAATAAAAAGTATGGTTGTAGATCGTAATAGTCATAAAAGAAAAAGCCAAAACTTGAAGTATATCGAGCTAAAAGATTATTATACCGAAGAATAAAATAAAAAATTGCCAAAATAAGCTTTATTGTTGCAAGGATCTTTTTAACTCATGTAGTATCATTACATATTTAAAGCTCCACAAAACAAACCGTTTATAATGTAAATTTGACTAATTTAAACTCGCTAAAATAAATTTGATCAGTCTTTCCCCATATTTCACAATAGAAAAATTTTTGTTTAAGTTGATTTTATATATAATGGCAAGTTCTAGTCAAAAAAAGTTAATCTTATACGTTTTAAGTGCCAAATTCGAGGTTAAGATAAAAGTTAGGCTCCTCATGTTTGCTGGGTGAGTTGTCACGTAAATTTAGTGCAGTGGATGCATCACAAGAAAAATTCTATGCCGTTTGCTGTTCCTACGGTGTGGAGAGAACCTACTGACCACGCAAGTGGTTGCTATTTTTGTATCGCTAAAACAGCGGGGTTGGGACAAAATTCAGTATCCGAATTTGCCTTCTGCATTCAGGCCAGTTCCTTATAGCTCGGAATTACTGGTATCGATTGCGCCTTTACATTACGCCATCGACAAAGAAGTAATGGTTTCAAATACCTAAAAAAATATTTTCTCAATTAAGTGATGCAAAACTAAAAGAAAGCATATTTATTGGATCTCAAATAAGGAAAGTTCTAAGTAATTTCTGTTCAAGAAAAATTAAATGAAAAGAAATTGTCAGCTTTGAAGTATTTTGTAAGTATAGTGAAAGGATTTCTAGGCAACAGGAAAGATGAAAACTATAAAAACCTCATAGATGAACTCTTGAAAGCCCATTAAATACTAGAGTGTTGCATGTCCTTAAAAATTATTTTTTTCACTCCCATTTGGATTTTTGTCTGCAAAATTTGTGTGCAGTAAGCGACACACAAGGAAAGACGTTTCACCAGTATATCAACACGATGGAAGCAAAATACCAGGGATGCTGGAACCCATCTATGTTGGGCGAATACTGCTGGCTTAAAAAAAAAAGATGATGCTACAGAACATAAGAGCAAAAAGTGAAAATGTTTGTCGCTGTATGGCATCTCATGTAATATATTTTTTATTCACATGATCCTCAGTAGTGTATTTGCATAGATTTAACACGTTTTACATGTTAAAATAAAATATATATTAAATTGAAAAAAATATATCGTCTACTTTTTTTCCCCACCACCGATCCCCTGTAACAAAAAAACTGTACGTGGTGCAGTACTTAGCTTATCATTTTTGGATTTAGAACTACAAAATACTTCATATACACGTATTTTCATCAATGTTTCCTAAAAAGAGTTTAAATTTGTAGACCTATGTAATTTATTTTTTTTCTTTTTTTAGGTTTTTCTCCACGATCTAAAACTCAAAAAATATCAAAAATATCTGTTCTTATTTAAATAAAGAATCACTGGGTAAAAACAAAAAACCTTTTCTGTAATAAATTTGCCTAACGAACAAAATTTTAATAATATAAAAATGTTCTAAAAAATACAAACTTTTAACGTTAACGTTTCGGAGGGTCCTCTCCCCCTGACTTCAAAACTAATCTAAAAAATAAATTAAAAAGTAAATATATTTGTTTGTGTATGTCAACGATACTTACATTGACAACAATGAAAAAAAGAAAAAATATATGAACACGCCACAATCATTCAGACATTACTTAGACCTGTGTAATTGATTAAATAATTCTGAATTTTAAATTAATGACTTTGTATATTAGATCTTAAAATTTCTTATACCATTTGGTAAATTCAATATCATAAAAAATAGTACTAAAATATTTATATATAATAGTAATACATATTAATAAACTCGGTTATTGACAAAAACAAAACAAATGTAGGTTAATTTAGAGATAAAAAAGGTTCTAATAAATTTATTCTTATTCCCATAAGCTTATGTTTACATTTCCAAAAATAAAATATCTATAGGTCATTTAAATTTAGCTCCCACGTCATAACCTTAAAAACAAAAGGATATATGAAGAATTTCTTAATATTGAATATATACGTTTTGTAGGTTACTGATCTGGCCATTAGTACACACTTAAAACTCTAACAACTGGTTTTCTACATAATGAATTATACGGAAAAGTGTAGACATGTATATGCAAATGAATGAAAGTAAGGTTGTCTACAATACTGAAATGAGGGAACGCGTTTGATGAGATCAGGCGCGTTAAATTAGATCACGATATGGATTAAACAGAAGAAATGTAATCAAGGGTTAAAAATATTCATCAAAATAGTAAAAACCAGTATTTACGAGTATTTACAGAGTGGTATTAACTAAGAAACAGGTTTTATTTGAATTTTAATTACCATAATACACAGGCAAATAACACAGGTCAATAAATTTAAACTTTTTTGAGGTAACATTGATGAAAATAGATGTATATGAAGTATGTTGTAGTCCTAAATTCGAAAATGATAAGCTACTGTAACACGTACAGTTTTTTTTTGTTACAGGGGGTCAGTGATGGGGAAAAAAATGAGACGACATATTTTTACAATCTAATATTTATTTAATATAAACATGTAAAACGTGTTAAATCTACGCAAATACATTACTGAGGATTATGTGAATACAATATGTATTACATGAGATGTCATACAGCGACAAAAACTTTCACTTTTTCCTCTTGTATTTTGTAGTATCATCTCTTTTTAACAACCAGCAGTAGTCGCCCAACATAGATGGATTCCAGCGTCCCTGGTATCTTGCTTTCATCGTCCTGATGTCCTGGTGAAACCTGTCTCCTTGTTCATCGCTTACTGTACCCAAATTGTCCGGAAACAATCCAAATGGGAGTATGAAATTTGCATTTTTAAGGACATGCCTATGAAGTACTAGGGTGTACTTCATAGGCTTTCAAAAGATCATTTATGAGGTTTTTATAATACTTTCACTACACTTACAAAACACTTCCAAGGTGCCAATTCATTTTCATTTAATTTTTCTTTAAAACGGAAATCACCTAGAAGCTTCCTTGTTTGAGGTGCAATAAATATGCCTTCTTTTAGTTTTGCATCACTTAATGGAGGAAATATTTCTTTTAGGTACGTGAAACCATTTCCTTCTTTGTCCATGGCTTTAACATTTTTTTTTCATTAGTTCAAGTTTAAAATGAAGAGGTGGAAGAAGCACCTTTTTTGGGTTACCAAGGGGGGCATATTTTATGTTTGAAGCACCAGGTTCAAAAAAAGGTTTAGAAGGCCAATCTTTCTTACTGTAATGTTCTTTTGTTGACCTACTATCCTATAGACCAAAAAACAGCAATACTTTGTAAAACTCCCTTGAATTCCTAGGAATATACCTGTTACTTTTAAATCCCTACAACTATCCACACACCATAGGAACGCCAAAAGGCATAGAATTTTTCTTGCAATGCATCCACTGCACTAAATTTACGTGACAACTCACACACCAAACGTGAGGAGCCCAACTTTTAACTCAGATTAAATCATCTCCTGATGATGCTAACATGGTTAGCGAAACGTGCGGCGAGCAGTTCGAAAAAGTGATTCTGTGTTTAGTGGTAAATCTCTTCAAGTTTAGTGTTTCACACCAAAGGTTCCAATAGAAGAATTGATCCAATTTGGCACTTAAAATATAAAAGACATGCTTTTTTGACTTCCTCGGATATACATCTAGCTTGTGACTTTAAAATAAATCATCTGCATACATAACAGAACTTATCCGCTGGATTTTTTCAAAATCAACGACTAGACTTTACCATTCTATACAAATAAACATGTGAATATTCGTTTGTTCTAAATTTTAAATCTCCAAAAGTTCTTTACCAATTGCTTTGATATTTTGACGCACATACGACAACGTATACAGCTGTCACATCTGTAGCAGGTAAAAACATACTTTTTTGGTACGAACTGGTACAAATAGTACGAACAAATTCGTAAGACATGCCCAAATCCCGAATCAACTTTTTAACCTGGAATGATGACTTTCTATCTCCATTTCCTTCACTTTGTCAATGTTTTCGGCACTCGAAACTCATCACACTCTCGAACATTTTATTTTCCATAAAGCTGACACACTATATGCCTTCTTTATTACCTTGAATGATTCAGCACAAGAAATTTTGTTAGCCAACTTACAGCAAAACATTAATATAATAGCTTTTAGGTGATCTTTTTAAATGAATAATTCAGTATATTTGTTTGACAGAATATATAATACTAATAAATTTTAATAAATGTCAAACATTTATATGAAAATACTATGCAAAAACATATACCGACTTATGGACCATCCTTATATTATCCATTTTCAGATGGAATGTTTTAAATTTAATAATCAACCAGCACGAGAGGATTTTTAAATGAAAGACTGAATTTTGATTCATAATAATTTAATCCATTTAATTAAATTAAAACACCACAGTATTTTAATGTCTTATTTTCTAGCTTACGCATAATTTACAATCGACCATTCAACCTTAGATCAGTATAGAAATTCTGTTGACGGATTAATGCCCTACTTCTTACTGGAAAATCATTTATAAATTGATCAACTAATTTTCGAAAATAATTTTGATCAGACATGGGGTTTTTGTTTTTTCTTCTTCATTCTTTCTGTGTGTAAAATATTCGAATTTACTGCTCAGATTTCCAATCGTCAGCAAAAGGGTTTCCTCCATCCTTTTTGCCACTTACGCATGAAAGAATATGTGACAGTGTATGAATCCACCGATCAACCCCATCCAAATGCGTGTTATAAATTGATACCCCCATTGGTTAAAGTATTTCATCTCTCATCGCCGGGGCCGTACAGAATTGTCCTGCTACATCCATGGAATGTTGTAGGTTACATACTGGAATTGTGTCGTGTACTCAACATTCTTATGATTATTTTAGCATTCAATGATAAAATTAAAATGTTGTCAGATCGAGAGGCTGTTGTACGATCAGTCCCAAATTTTGTTTTTTTATGACATCAGGCACACGTTTTCTATTTACCTGAATAGTATTAGTTACACAGCAATCCTATTTCGACTGGTTTCAGTGAAGTAACGATCTGTAAAAATATAATAGACTTTAACTCCCGGCACTGAATTTAACATATCTTAGACTAAAAGTTCTGCTACTGAGAAAAATCTGGTCTCATAAGCTTCTCTGTGGTAAGACTTCTGTACTCCTGGTCCTGAACTCTCCTCTGCTATTCTCCTTTGCCAGTCAATCGTGTTTTCGGTCTCCTTCGTGGATATTTACGCTCAAGCGGTATCCATTCCAGGATTGCTTTGGTCCATCTGTCGTCGCATCGTCTCGCTATATGGCCTGCTCACTTCCATTTCAATTCTTGCACCCTTCCAATGATGTCACATACCTTCGTTTGTTCCCTGATCCATATGCAGATCTTTCTGTACCGCTTTGTAATGCCAAGCATACACCTTCGCATTCCTTTCTGTGCTACCCGAAGCTTTTGAACTGACTGCGATGTGAGTGTCCAGGTTTCACTTCCGTATATCATAACAGGCAGGACGCACTGATCAAAGACTTTTCTTTTCAGACATAGTCGGAGTTTGTTCTTAAACACTATAGTGAGCCTGTCAAAAACTGCCAGCCACACTTAACCCGCCGTTCCACTTCCCGGGTATCACCCTCCATTGAAATCCTTTACCCAAGATATATGTAGTGGTCCACAACCTCAAAATCTCTTCCTAAAATATTTAAATTTTTTTGTTGCCAGCAAATTTGTTGAACATAACCTGCCTCTTTTTTAGGTTTATTTTCAAGTCAAATAATTTTCCCGTTCTTTGCAGCTCTTGTATGTGTTTTTGTAGCTCATCTGGGTCTTGTGAGACGAGGACGAAATCATCTGCGAATCTAAGATGGCTTAAGTATGCACCATTGATTTTTATTCCCTCCTCTTTCCAATCCAAATTACGGAATACCTTTTAAAGGCAGGCTGAGAAAAGAACAGGCGATATTGAGTCGCCCTGCCATACACTCCATTCTATGTTGATTTTAACTTCAAGGTCATAAATGTGCATTGTAGCTGTAGTTGTAGCTTCCTCATACATGGATCGCAGTAGGTTCACATAGGCTCTGTCTATCGCTTGGTTAAGTAATGCATCCATTATGGCTTGCTTTGATATTGAGTCAAGTGCCTTTTCATACTCAATAAACTCCAAGCACAGTGGCATGGTGTATTCATTGTGTCTTCCTATGGTCTGTTGGAAAACCTGGATATAATCTATTATACTGAATCCATTTCTGAATCCTGCCTTAATATTCTTTTAGATATTATCTTTGTGAAAACTTCACTCATTCAGTGTTCCTTTCTTATGAAGAAGAATCACTTCAGCACTTTTCTATAGACTGGGTATTTTTTGATTTTTGAGGTATTTTGAGTACAATTTAGCCAGTATTTTATGTAAAGTTCGACCACCAGCTTTTAACATTTCAACCGTTACATTATCCTTTCCTGGAGCCTTTCCATTCTTCATCGCTTCCATGACATTTGTCACTTCATCCAACAGGATATCTGGCATTTGCTCTTCCATTAGCATTGATGTCTTTGACTGGTTGTGATTTTCATATAACTTTGAATAACATTTTCCGATAACTTCTAACATTTCCGTACGCTCCCTACACACCGTGCCGTCCTCACGCATTAAAGGAAACATTTGTGTCCTTTTATTTCTTAACTTGGGTTTAGCTTTGTTTTATTCCCTTGTTTAAACATGCACCACAAGCTGCATGTTGAACCGGCGCGTTTCGGTTTCATCTCATATATATATATATATATATATATATATATATATATATATATATATATATATATATATATATATATATATATATATATAGCTGCTCCGAGCATCTGCCAATACATAGACCCTCATCTAGTTGACTTATTTGGATTATAAGTTATAAAACTAACTTTTCTTTTGAATTTGACGACGATAGCTTCATCAACACATACTTCTTCTGCAAGAACGAAGTGATTGTTGAATTTTGACGAAATATTTAGACAGTTCTAGACAAAATGAGAAACGCCCACATTTCATCTATGAAAATGTATTGTTCCCAATCAAGACCTAGAGAAATGTTTTGCTGTATGTTCTGGCATATTTGTTGGTTTCCTTCGTTGAATGAGTTTATTACTAAAAGAACAGTTGATATAAATCTAATGGTTCCTGAGAACTAACGGTTCCTGTAACCCAATTACAAAAGGAATTCTTGGGAAATACTTATCCAAAGAAGTTGTCATACTTATTGTCACCCGTGGGTAGATTTTTACCTTGACTTCGATTCAGTTCGCTTTCACTGAATATAATTCGCAAATGTTTCAGGAAAAATGAAAATGTCACTACCTGATGTATCGTTATCACTGCCTTGATTTTCACCCATTTCTAAATAAAATTCATCATCGCTACTTTCCAGATAAGTATTATCAAATAACAATATTATTATTTCGTATGATATCACCAGAATTAAATAATAGATCGAGTATATAACAAAAAGATCGAGTATATAACCAAACATAGAAATGCAAACTATTAAAACACTAAATCTAAACTAAGAATATATTGCACACATGAGACAAATGCTCGATGTCGATGAGACCATCAACGAAGAGTCTTCGAGGGCATTCATTTACCATGTTTTTAGTCTGCCAGGTTTGTAGTCTGCTGGTCTGCGCCGTAGTCACACGAAGGAATCTCTGTTCTATCCCATCGGTACATTAAATAGTTACGCCTTCCTTGGCCGCTTCGAAAACGGTTAAGCTGAACCCATCCTCGTCGAGGCAGGTCAAACCCGGGGGCACACTCTGGTGGCTCGTGTACAAGGTATCCATTATGGGTCACAGACCACATCTATCTCCATTTCTGCTCCAGGTGGAACCAATCTCCTGTTATAGTTGGGTTAATAGTCCACAGATGTTTTCTGGATCGTAGCCTTAGTTTGGGAAGATTTTGTAGCTCATCATAAAGTATTGAATTTGCATGGGTATGGCTGGTCAAAAATACCTCACTGATGCTCCTTGACTTCTTATTTGAGACGAACCTATATTGGCTAAAATTAAGAGCCATCGGCACTATTTCGTTGTGTGTCCACTAGGGATACGTGTGCGCTATTAAGCCATACCGATGAGCAGTATTCAGCAGCCAAATATGCAAATGAGTGTGTTCCAGTTCGGACTACGGTAGCCTTTGCGCACCAATTTGTGCCAGCTAATTTCTGGGTTATCTTGACTATGGAGGCAACTTTCTTAGCACTTTTACTTAGATGATTTTTATAATAATAATGAATATCAATGAGAAGTTACAGCATGGTTACATATTATTTTACACATCCCCAGCATCTATAGATGCCGCCCAGTCTGAACAGGACAGAAAAAAATGTGATATCAGCGGTACTCCACACCCCACCGGAAAGCGTTCAGATCATAAGTATATTTGTACGTTTTTTCGCAAAAAATACTCATATGTCTCATGAAAACTTCATATATTTACCTGATCAATATATATATTAAGATATTATAGTAAAAGTCAACACTTACAATCAACTGCTTCTCCTACACCTAATATATTACGTCTGAGTTCCTCTTGCTGTCTATTATCGACTGGTGGATAATAAACTTCATCAGCAAAATCGGCATGTGGGTTGTCAACGCTGGGTGTGTACTTAATAATGGCTACTTCTTGGGGATTTAGTTGAACTTGTCCTTCCAAAGCGCGGAGTGCTCCCTCCAAGTCATTATCCGAAAGATGCGAACAAGAATCCAACTCGAATTCAAGCCTGTTGAAAAAGTTAATATTTTGAACAGTAATACATCATCATTTAATTATATAAGGCTTTAGGGGTCGAAATGAATGTCAGACTAACGTAATATAATTAATTAGTTTGCAATGAAATGAAAGATCTTTTCATATATTAACTGCCCAACCTAAAAGTAACAAAGCAGAAAAACAGAATGTTCTCAATCATTCTAAATTAACTTCAAGAAAAATAATAAAAAAAGAGAGGTAAAAAACGAAGTTAATATATAATAATCAAATAGAAAGGTGACAGAATTGTTTCATTTATTAAATGAAATAATTAAAAACCTACTTCAATTAAATACAAATGATATTTGCCATTTTTATAGGTAGAACTTTTCACCGCTATCTATTAAATGTCACGTTATATTACTGTTATTATTGATTCAAACCAAAAGCATATAGTAATAAACATGGTGGCATATGGTGTATGCACAGAGATTGGGAAAATACTGACTGTTTTGTTCTACTACTACTACTATTGTTATTTATACTTTTAAGCAGTCTTAAATTACTAATATCTATATGGTAGATATAGTAATCTACTATATCTACCATATGATAGTGGTATATGATCATGTTCGATTGCATGTTGGGCAACACAAGATTTTTCATTTCTCCTATATATAATTTGGGCAACATGTTCTTTTTATCTCGTTAATATGAATCTTTTTAGTTTGCCCAATAGAGAAAACTTCGATCACAATTTTGACAACTAATTTCGTAAATCTCCGACTTTTCAAGTTCATCTGCTTTATCCTTTGGATTACCCAGGACTTCTCTTAACTCATATGATTTGTACACAACTCTAATGTTCGACATTTAAGAAGGGAAATAAGGTTGTAGTAATGAACAAATCTAATTATTTTAAACGCAGTGAAAAATATATTCTTTATTTAGTCAGAGATGCATTGAAATCTTGTAACAGTCTTATTTCTCTTTCTCTGAAAAGCAAACTGCATATTTCTAATTCAAAAGTGCCAAGAGTGTATGCTCTACCAAAAAATTCAGAAACCAGGAAAATCAATGAGATCTATATCAGCCATTGATTCTCCAACATACAACTTGGGCATATGACATACGGAAGTGAAAAGACTAATTTATTCTTCTATCCGCGAAACATTACGAACTAACATGTATATATATAGCACAGGGATCAAGGAACAAATGAAGGTGTGTGACATCATAGGAAGAATATATAAATTGAAATTGGGGTGGGCAGGCCATATAGCGAGGCGATGGGACGACAGGTGGACCTAGGCGATCCTGGAGTTGATACCGCTTGATCACAAACGTCCAAGGACAAGACCGAAAGCCTAATGGACTGATGACATCATTAAGTGTATTGGACCCGAGTGGCAAAGGAAAGCCCACGTCCGCGATAGTGGAAAGCATGTTGAAGAGGCCTTCCTCCTGCACTGGATTGACACGGGTTGATATTGATAATGATGATGATTATATATATCAAATATGAGGATATTTAGGCTTGTTTCGTGTGACTTTTCATCTTGTTCTGAAAACACCGTATTTTTTGAAAAACATTAATGTATTGAAATTGCTGAAGAGATATTCTCGTAGGATGATGACATTCTGAAATGTATAGGTACTGGTGACAAGACGTGTAGCTACGCTTATGATTCAGAAAAAGCTTAACAATCAAGGAAATATCGCGCTGATTCGAATCGTTAGGAATATATCTCAAAGTGCTGCTGTTTTTTTATCAAAATATCAAAATCTAACCTACTTTATTGTTTCTACTCACTAAAACACTGAAGATTAATTAAAGATAAAGATTGCGTATGTCCATTCGAAAAGAAGGTCCAGATTTGTTGCATACAATTCAAGGTTTTTTTTGCATCGCGATAACCCATAATCGCACACAGTAATAATTATTCGTCACATTTTCGCTAAGATGAAATCTTAGAATCATATTTACTAGATGTGGCACCATGCGACCTTTTCCTGCTCCTCCGGTTGAATAAACCACTTCGTGAGTTCCATTCGATAGAGTTTTTTGACCTTTTGAAGGAAATTCCAAAAATCGAAAATAAAAACTCTTTGGATAATTGAAAAAAAAAAACTCATATTAAACTGAAACTGCACCAAACATATTTTCAAAGAGTAAATAGCTTTTGCAATCCATCGTGCTTGATGCATTGCACCAGGTAGTCCGATTTCCATTTTTCTTTCTTTATCTCCTCCCAAAAAAAAAATGGATAATTCGATCAGTTCCCCATAATCGTCACATACACACGAGTAAAAAACGTCAACAATTCGTTAAGTTTCGTGTCACAAAGATGCTGAAGAAGATAATAAGTGTATTGTAGATTACTTTGAAGGATAGGAAATAAATTTCGATGGATAAATAAATAGCGTTTTATTTAAAGTCACAAACAATTTAATTATTCAATTATTCAATTGAAACTTTCGGTGTAAAACACTACACTCGATGAGATTTAACACTAAACACCAAATTACTTTTTTAAACTTCTCGACGCACGTTTCACTTACCATATTAGCATAATCAGGATATAATTCAATCTAGGGAGATTGAATTTCAAAACGTGATTTGGTGTTTAGTGATAAATCTCTTCGTGTTTAAATCAATTATTATTAATGGCAAAAGGTAATTTGCTTTACTCTTAGAGACCCTCGTGTTCTAACATTATATTTGTACATAAATGTATACAAATTAATGTTAAATAATTTATAGGAAAAATATTACAAAGGAGTGTTATTATTGGAACAATTTATTATAACTTAAAATTGGAGAGTACAGTAAGTAATGTCTTCTCGTATATTCAGCTAATACTTTAGATTATTAGAATACTTTAGATTACTTTCTGTAGAGCAAGTTTCATAAAAAAGTAAGTAAAGTTTAAATAAAAATTAATTTACGAAAAATCTTTTGAAAGCATGGGCATTTTCTGCTAACAAGTTTTGAAAAGCTATATAAAATGGATACTTTTACCATTTGTTAATACAAATTTATATCACTTAATGTTCATTTCGCTACGGTGATGTAACGGGATGGCAAAATGTAAACTACCTTTACAAGTTCTACTAATTCTGTCACTATTTTATATATGAAATATATATATTCATATATATATGAAAATTGTACAATGAATGAGTTGAAACAAAACTAACACGCGAAATTACTATGTAGGTCATCACAAAAGTTTCTGGAATTAGGCAATTCTGACGGTTTGGGCATTTCGTTAATGTCCGCGGCATTTTTTTAGGGTAAATAGCAAGCTATTTCGATTCCTAATTTCATTTACATGGCAGATTAAAAAACAAGTTTTATAAAAAATTAACAATCGCGTGCTATAATAAACATTATCGTTCCATAATTTTATACTATTGAAAATGTTGTCAAACCCAACTGAACAACTTTTCCCGTATACAGAGTGTTCCGAAATTCAACGTCAAGCGGGTACCAGGTGAAAGGCCAGGTTGTACCAGTTCTGGAAAAAATAAAAAAAGAAATCCATGTATCCGTATTAAATGCTAATATTTTTAAAAATCTTGAAATTGGACGCCCTAGATTATTTCTTTAGGCACTGTGATCACAAATTTCCCAATTTTTCAGTGTGATCCTAATTAACCATGCTATTAATCGCAGTCACAAATCAAACAATGAACGTTGTTATTTTAGTAAAAAAATATTTTTTTACTTGATTTTTCTTTGATTGAGTCATGGATTAAAAAAAATATGTCAGCTAACTTTGACACTTAAAACTTTACAAAAATGTATTACACTACCCTGAGCAAGTTATTTCAAAAGATGCTCCATTTAATCAAGATTTCAAAATGGTAGAACAATTGGCACTTTTCTTTCACAAAAAATATTACTTCTTATTTTTTTGCAAAAGGACCACATTTCAAAAAACTCATACCATCGCAAAACGATTTGCAGACTTTGTTAGAAGTTATAATACTCAATGTCTACAGAGAAATATGGTTTCAACAAGATGGTTGCACAGCGCATTATACTCATCCTATACAGAATTATTTGAACAGAGAGAATCGTGAGAGTATAACTTATCATAATGACATGGATTTTTTTCTTATTTTTTCCAGAGATGATATAACCTAGCCTTTCGCCCGGCACCTGCTTGATGTTGAGTTTTGGAACACCCTGTATACAAAAAATGCAAGTTTAGACCCTGTCCGTATATTGAAAAAAAGAACAAACAGAGAAAAAAAACCACCCGCATTTCGGAGAAATATTTAAAAAATTGTTTATTCTTGCAATAGCATTTATTAGTATCGTAAAGCGGATATGAAGATTAATGGCATTAAAGTAATACTATTTAAGAGAAACGTAATGGTAATAGGCCTTGAAGTAGGTAAAGTACGAATTTAGAGCTGCACGTTCAGAGTCAGAGTTGAAAACACGAGTTGAGAGTACAAGTTTAGAGATGCACGTGAACAGTTCGAGATGAGACAGCACGTAGCAGTTTTAGAGAAAGTGAGAAAATTGCACGCTAGAGTCAGTTACATGTTAAAGTTGATTTAAGTATTTTGTGAAATATTAACACGAAGAATAGTAAGCTAAATCTCACAAAACTTAAGATAATAAAGTAAAAAATAGACCGTAAAAAGTGTAGTAAAATATTTGTGAATATTCAAGTGAATAAATGTATAGGGTGGAAGTACCGTTTGTGACCACTTATGGCTTATTGCCACAAAGTGGCCATAATGTGACCATTAAATAAAGGTGAACAAAATATTTATTAAAAAGAAATAAGTTAATTAAATCTTAGGTATATTACTAATCGAATTGATAAAAGCAAAAATTGTTGAAACTTCTTTTATCATTAAAAAAATGTAATTGTTTTATAATAACTCTCTCGCCATTAGTGGCTATAAAGACACTATTTTTGGCCATTGATTGTACCACTTTTGATCATATCGAGTTAAACTTCCACTAATTGCTTTACAGAATGTATCAAAAAATCTTTGTGAAAAAAAAACCCATTCTACTAGTTCCCAATAATCATTTCTCCAATTTATCTATATATCTACGACCAAGTACAGATTCAGGACCAAGTCCACCTGAAGTTTCTGTGGATTTTATTGCGCAACAAAGTTCTAGGAATGTTGTATAATTTAATCAAACGCAGGGCATTTTTTAAATGAATTTCCGAATATTGAAATATGAATTCCGAATATGAAAATGTCCTTTTATATTTATGTTTCCTAATTGTGGCATTTGCCGATTTAGGATTTTTTCAAGAGCCTTCCTTTTTTATTCTGGGCGGCATTTTAACCTATAAAACATAAAATAATAACAAAACTAGTTTTATGTATTGACTTATGTATTTGAATTAACTTTAAAATGCTTTCTAAATTATTTGAGTATTAGTAATTGATAACAGACGCGTAAACAATGGAATAGATTAAATAAATAAAAATGATGGATACAACTGGATATTGTGTGCACTGGATATCGTGTGCACACACGATGCACACGATTTATGGTACAACCAAAAATAGCGCTTGTATGTTTTCGCTGTACCGGTTGCCAGCCATGAGCTATTTTACTCATATTTTAAGTTATTATTTGAAAGTAAATATTTTTTTATGAATTATTAAATTATCTAAATAGTTTATAAATGAATAACTGCAAGAATATTGTAATTTCTAATAATTATTAATAACTTACTTACCAGTGTCTTTCTTAAGATTCTTACTAACAATATTTAAAATTTGTTATGATACTCCACGGATTCAGATATTTTTTCAATAATTACTGAAACAATACTTTTAACGAGTAAAAGAACGTATTCACAGTGTTGCCAACATATCTAAGAACCCTAGAAATATACTATAAGATGCTATACTAACAATGAAATGCTTAATTTATCAATAAATCTTAAAGTTGCCATAAACGATGCAGTAGCAATAAACTTTACATCTATCCTATATGTGTATCTTCTGCCTATTAATTTAATAACCAAGATCCATTTCGCAAACCAGCGAAGCCTATGAAAATACTAAATCTCTCTAAATGTGCGGACGAGGTTTCCAACATAGGACTTCCGCACATTGGA
Source organism: Cosmopolites sordidus (assembly GCA_031761425.1). NCBI lineage: Eukaryota > Metazoa > Arthropoda > Insecta > Coleoptera > Curculionidae > Cosmopolites > Cosmopolites sordidus. Next base: position 24,140 of record JARFXV010000425.1, on the reverse strand, counting down.
TATGTTCACAAAATTTCTAAATTTAAGCAGAACCATATTAATCAACCAGAGGTAATTGTTGGACCTTAGCTGAAATGTTTTGGCTCATTCTCCATATTTAGCGAACTCGACACCTCTGATTATAACTTACACCAGTTGCTGCAGAATTTTCTGAATACTAAAACATTAGGGAGGGTAACTAACATATTTAGGTTTTTCGTCGACAAACTGAAACACATGTTTTACAAACACGACTTAAAGCTGGTAAAAAAATGACAAGAGTTCGAAATAATGTAAATATGTAATTGAATTAATTTTATTTATAAATTACCCAATAAATATTTTTTTTCTAAATGAATATAACCCTCAACATTAATACCGTCATAAATCATTAAAATAAAGGTAAATCGCCACCAAATTGGAATCACAAAATACTGCCCAGATTAATGGCAGCTTGGCACAGTAGATCTTTATATTGTCATAAAATTCGATATTTTATACCCAAGAAAAATGTTATCTTGTAATCCAATTTAAATTGATTATATTAGAATATACACAGGGTTTGGTAATGAGACAGACGATTATAAAAACTCGGTAACTAATCGAAAAAAAATTATTTAAAAAATAGGCATATACCACTTTATCTAGACAATTTTATTCTAATGGAAAATATTTTATTTTATTTTTTAAGATATTTGAAAGGTGACTTCCGTCTCTTCATAAACATTCTTCCAATCTCAACTTCACATTATAGCGGTGCTAGGGGGATGGATTGGACCAATTCTTTTTAATATAGTAGGGAAGATGAGGGCCAATTGAACCAAAAATACCTTAATATTTTTTTTAATTAATAAAAAAAATTGTATAGATAATATAGTAGTTTGTTATTCGCTTTATCAAATCCTATTTTTCCGGTAAATTTGTCAACAAAAGATTATAATTAAAATATATATATAATTGTACAACCCCTTCACGTGGTACAACCGACCCCAGAGCAGGGGCAATAGAACCACTAGTTGGGGTCAATTGAACCAAACTGTGGTGTCCAAGGCGTCAGCCTTACGTTACGGCAGTTAATGTGGAGCGGGTTCGAATCCCGTACTAGGCAAAAAAGTTTTTCTAAAATTCTTGTGAATGTTTCTAGGTAAGAGTGTAAAATCTGACAAGGAATTACCCATCAGTCACGCCAGTTCGAGGCTGGGTAAGGCCGGATGCCTTCTGAGAGGTTTTCTACGTTGGTCACTCGCCAGTCGGTAGGCTTCTCGAGATACTTTCAGTTAAGCACAAAACCAAGGGTTGATAGCCTGAGGGGGGTGCTGACCGGGGTTTTCGGTAGCTAATGACCGTGGTTCGGAACCCACGTTAAGCTGTAGGTCCAGTCGCTAAATGGCCTTCTCAGTTGCTGATGCGCCTCTAACCCCAAAACTTTACTTTAATTGAACCAAAAGTATTAGAAACAAAAACAAACAATTTTAATAAATAATTCACTATTTATTATATCTTAATACTATTATTACACACTTGAAGCGAATATATATTATTATTATTATTATTATTCACGTATGGGTCCGGGTGGACCACGCGAAGTACAATTAGAGGCGTTTGTTGTTGTTAGCCTTCCTTTGCGCCCATACTAATTTAATTCTTTCGCTATGAGCTTTTTTTCCTTCGTCAGACCAAGTTGTTCCAGTCTTCCTACATTTTTCTCTCTGGCCAACCTTCCAAACGTCAACCTTGTGTCTGAAACAGCCTCTATCCTGAATTTCACTTTGAGTAATATTTGCTGATCTTAGGTCCTCTTTAATTGCAGCAATCCATTTAATTATTTCTACTTTAGGTCTACTCCTATTTTCATAAAATTATTTGTCTAGTTAGCCTATTTGGATTCATCCGTTTTATGTGTCCGTAAAACTTAAGTCCTCTTTTTCTCATATCGCTATGTATATCTGTGTATTGTTTGATTTCTTGGTTTTCTCGAAGTCGGTATGTTGTATTTATTTGTTTGGGACCTAGGATTTTTCTTATGATTTTTCTTTCCTTCTTTTCAATGTCCTCGATGTCTCTCTTTCTATTCAAAATGAGCGTTTCTGCCCCATATAGACATTCTGGCTTAATAACCGTGTTGTAATGTCTCAGTTTTGTGTTTTTAGATAGGCATTTTGTGTTATAAATATTTTGTGTAAGTCTCAATGCCGTTTCCATTTTTTGACATCTACCCTTATCCTCCGCTTTTTCCAACCCATTTTCCATGATTATTTCACCCAAATATTTGAACTGAGAGACTCGTCTGATGTTACCATATTTTGTTTTTAGAAATGGTGTTCTTAGTCTGTTGCAGGTCATGTATTGTGTCTTTTCAAAGGAAATTTGGAGTCCTACCTTTTCTGCTGTTTCTTTTAGTATTTCAATCTGTTTCTGTGGCGTTAATACATCTTGAGCCAAAATTGCTAGATCATCAGCAAACGCCAGACAATCAATTTTGATGTTGGTTCTCCCCAGTTTAATGGGCTGGTCAATATTCAGGACCGACTTTTTTTCACGCCACTCCTGTATTACTTTTTCTAGAACACAGTTAAATAAGAGTGGCGAGAGTCCATCCCCTTGTCTCACTCCAGTTTTAATTTCGAAGGACTCTGAGATGTCACCCATGAATTTAACTTTTGACCTTGTGTTAGTTAATGTTGCTTTAATAATTGCCAGCGTTTTTAGATCCAGTCCTTGTTCTTTCAAGATTCGGAATAAAGATTCGCGGTCTATAGAATCATATGCTTTTTTTGAAATCCACAAATGTACAGACGATATTTTTATTGTACAGTTTTTGATGTCTTAGGATCAACTTTAGATTCAGGATCTGTTCAGGGCAGGATCTGCCCGGTCGAAAACCTACTTCATATTCACCAATTTTAGGTTCCAACTGTCCTTGTGCTCCGTCTAGTAGACATTGAGATAGAATCTTGTAACAAACTGGGAGAAGAGATATCCCTCTGTAGCATTCTATTTCCTTTCTTATGTAGTGGATGGATTAGAGCATCTTTCCAATCTTCCGGAATCCGTTCGGTTCGCCAAACTTCTTGTAGAATTTTGGTTATTTCCTTGATTGTACCTGGACCAGCGGATTTCAAAAGTTCAGCAGTGATTCCATCTTCACCAGAAGCTTTGTTATTTTTAAGCCGCTTGATTTGCCTAATTATTTCATCTTCATTCGGTGGTAATGATTCTGGGTTTATATATTATTATATTATTTATTTTCATAAACTTTTATCAAAAAAGAGTTGGTATCAGTCAGTAACAGTAGCAGGTGAGCATTCGTCATCAGAAAAAATATTTAGATTAAACGGGTAAATAGTAGTACATTTAAAACCAGTACTTATATTTGCTGGTGTTACTGATGACATTGCTAGCGCAATTATTGCTAGAATGTCATAAATAGTCATACCCACCCCGGGATGATCTCTACTCCAACGATCGGATTCAATATTGAAACGGTGCTTAAATGGACCAAATGCAGTTCTACCAAGTTGTAGCTTATGAGTGGGTGTGGAGGAAACAATAGAAGAGTAATAAAGTTTCCTCGACAGTAATTGATGGCAGAAATAGAGATATGGGAGCTATGATTATCAAGAACCAACAAAACTCGATTTTTTAAAAAAGGCTTGGCGTGCTGAACAAAATGCTTTAAATACAATCAAAAATCTTCTTTCATCCATCCCGATTGGTTTCCTGAATCAACACAGCCAATATGTCCACCTCTCAAAAAATGGCCTTTAATGTTTTTCTAGAAAAGACAAAAAAAGAAGGCATTGAATTGCCTCCTTTCTAAAATCAATCGTTAATTCATAATATAACTTAACAGATGTTGTGAAGACACTGTTGTGAGAATGGTACCCAGCATTAAAATTTCACCTTTCTTAAATTTTATAAGATATCGCCGTAATGTCGTGTAAGAAAAATGAAATAACTTAGCAACATTTCTTAGTCTCTTTAGATTCCAAAACTATTTTACATGCGGTTTCGTAGATTTCCTGGATACTTCACCACGGCCAGTTTTCCTCACACGTTTACGTGGCATTTTAATATCTATAAAAAAATAAATTTTAATTTAATTAGTATATTTATAGGATACTGAAATTATAAGACGTCAAAAAATTTGTAAAAACACATTGGCTGTCATCAATTTGTTAGGTTATAACTTCAACTTGACAAAAATGATTTTATGTGACAAAATAATTAACTATTAGCTATGTTTTTGGATGATAATAATAATTCGATCTTTCTTTACCATAATTAGTGAATAATGTTGACAATCTTTAATGAATAAACTATTTACTACTAAATATCACAATAAGAAATGTTACATTATTTAGCTTTATAAGTATTTTTCGTGGTCACGATGAGAGCGCAAGTATGATTCTTTCGATAATTCAACCCCCCCTACGATTGATAGTTCAATTGGCCTCATCTAATTTTATTGCAGTAATTAGTAAATAAAAATATAGTTTAAAAATTATAGATATATGGAGACGTTACAACTGAAATTTTATGATTATATTTAAAATTTGAAATATTATTAAACATTTTCTCCAGAGCTAAGAAAAAGTTTACATGCCCATAAACACAAAAATTTGAATTTTTCACAATTAAATCATCACAATGATTCTAAATTTTGGACTAATCAGGGGTTAGCAAATAACTAAGACAACGTTTTATTTTTTAATTTTTAAGTGACTGGTTTAATTGCCCCGTGGTTTAATTGACCCTCTCCCCCCTACTAAATAAAACTATCAGCAAAACAGAGATGGGAATGGAACAATAATAAAAAAAGAAAAACAAATCATAGGACATGCAGATGCCCTAATCATATTAACACAATAGAAACGTTAAGTAAGAGATGAAAAATAAAGCTGAAAGTTAAAATGACCGGTCTGGGAATAAATATAGATAAAACAAAGGTGATGGAAAAAATAATTAATCTAAGAAGAGAACAAAACTAGATATATCCTAGTGTTGACAATATTACAGTTATGAAACGGTTTACGTATCTGGGAAGCACAGGAGATATCAGAAATCGTAACTGCGAGACCAACACCTTGCTCTTCAAATTATCCCACAAATAAAAATCACATTACGTTAAAAAAACCTAGCAATTTTGTTGGTCAATGTATGCAGTATTTGATATCTCAATGTATGCACTATTTTTTATAGATGGAATTTCAAATCTTGATGTAAAATGTATCATAAACTTACATCCAAAATGTTGAATAAAACTTCATAATGGTGAAGAGAATGCCGTGAATTATATCAAACAGCGGCTTGACTCTCTTTACCTGTGCAGGCGCGCGTACAGTTCTTTCTCCACCTAAAAACTTCTTCTTCAGTACAGAACCAGTCTCACCTAATTTTTGACCGATGTTTTGATGACATGATCAGACGGTACCAACCTATATATCTGATAATATTGAATTGACGATGCAATAATAATTGAACTGTCAGAATACAATAAATATTGTTATAATATGCCTTACGGAGGATGTATATTGTACACCGTTCGACCAATTAATTTATGATTACTAATTATAAGATGCCAGTGGTGGCTGGTGGGTTTTTAAAGTGGGAGGGTGTAGAATAAAATTGTACTGCTGAAGAATTTTTTTTGCTTTCCCTTTCCTCCTTTTTACATTTCGTGCTATTGAAACTCTATACAGGAGGTGAACCAGGAAAATGAGTTAAAGAAAAGAAACTGAAAGGAAATAAAATATGATGTTTTGCTCTGAAAAATAGTTTTCTGTGATAAATGCTGGAGCTCACGAGCCGCCACTGTATGATGCTGTAAATATTGTGAAGAATTTTGGAAGGATATATATATATATATATATATATATATATATATATATATATATATATATCTCCTCCCAAAATAATAAGTAACTAAGTAAAGTAATATTACTTTACTTAGACGAGCAGGAAATTTGATCTCGAAAATCACCCGTTTATCTGTTGTATCCTGTACTTTAAATGGTCACTTAAAAATTTTAGTACTTACTCATTTTTTAACGTAAAAAGCATTCCTTGTAGACGACATTGAGTGTAAGAATGACCCCAACGGTAGCCTAGAGCGAACAATCTGCGTAATTCCTTGCTGAGATCATGCAAAGATTCTTGTTCAAGGCTATATCTAAAAGGAAAATCAAATAAAATAATTGTTCACTTCTGGTAAGGCACTAAACTATAATAAATTATGATCAAAATCAAATTAATGTATATACTTATTTGAAATTTGGTAACATTTACTTATATTTTGTAATATATTAACAAATATTTGATGACTTGATTTTTGGTTATATATCCATTATTCTCTTTAGCCTTTTGACTTGAAATCAATTGATGCTTTTTGAGATCTCAATCACTACTGTAACCTCTAGCGATATGTCAACATCTAGCGATAGCCCAAACCCATTATATCACATCAACATCTCAGAAAACCTAAACACATCGTCTGCAGAAAATATATATAGAGCCCATGAATATTACTTAGACCTATTAAACCAAGTAACGTTGTGAAAGTGACGAAAAGCTAGTTGAATTTCGAAGCAAAGTCCTTTTCAGCCATGAGATGCATTTTTATTTAAACACACAAAATTGTCATATATCGGATGAAGAAAATGTAAGAGAACTGCTCAAACTAATATTATATCATCAAAGTGAAGAACAGATAATCTGCAAATACTGATCGATTATGATCAAACAATTAGAGGGATTATGTGAAACAACTCTAGACAATGCTTCAAAATTTACTGTAACAGGTCTACGCGAACGTTGTTAACTTTTGAGATTGATTGTATCTTCATTGAAGATTTCTACTTCGCTATCATGTGCACTCTGATCATTGGTAGATGGTCAGAATTATCTCGGAAGGGTAAAAATTGAATCACAGCGGCAATCATGAGACTTTGACCAATGCATTGAGAATGAAGAAAATTTGCACGGAAATGGTTCCAAAAAACCTCTTGCAGCATCAAAAGGACAACAATAGGGAAACATGCCTTGAATTTTTGGGGCGGATTGAAAATGCCCAAGTCTGAAATAAAACTTGATAGTGCACGGTTGCTCGAAATTATTGTCAGTCGTTTTCAGAATGCACCAGAAAAATCCTGCTCACGAAATTAATTGCTGCGAACCACCAAGTAACTCTAGGAAAGTCAAACTCGTACTGAAGACTCATCATATGTTGACCTGTCTCCACTCCAAACCCAACAGTGTTGCCAAATCGAATGCCATGCCACCAGTCTCATTATTTTATTTATGCACCTCGTAGTTCCTTTCATTTCAATATTTAAGAAACTGAACAGTTTCCGTTTATTAAAATGGCACCATATATTATGAGACAATATATATATATATATATATATATATATATATATATATATATATATATATATATATATATATAATTTATTACAGCATGTACAACTTTACTAAAAATGGTCCTCTGTGAAAAATTTGTTGTTTACGATGAGTCTTATTTTTTTTTAAGCGAATATATAAAAAGAATCATTGCCATATATGGGGAGAAGAAAATCGAAGATAGATTAAGAAACTACCAATACATCCTCAAAAAGTTATTTATCATATAGTTAATTAGTCAAAGGGTATATTCGCTGGAAGATGAAAGTGACAGCAAAAAGATCTAACAAAAGGTTCATTACATTTATAAAGCAGCAGTTTAAGAAACGTTAAAGGAAATATTTTAAAGTAAATAAGAAATATTTTAAAGTAAATAAGAAATATTTTAAAGTAAATAAGAAATATTTTAAAATAAATAGAAAAAGATACTAGACGTATATAATGTTGTAGCTCTTGAATTGCGCTTCCATATCATGTATTAACTTGTGAATGAAACATTTATGAATGAATGGTTTTTCATTTCATCAAAATTGTGGATCAGTCTGAAATTAGAGGGAGAATATGTGAAGTGAATGGTGATTAAGAAATGTTCACATGTTCAATGAAGACGCAATCAATCTTATAAGTTAACAATTTTCGCGTAGATCTTTTATAGTAAATTCTGAAGTATTGCGTGGAGTTGTTTAAAATAATATATGAATCAGTATTTGCAGATTATCTGTTGCTCACTTTGACGATATAATATTAATTTGATAAGTGCTCTTACATTTTCTTCATCGAATATATAAAAATTTTGTTAATTTAAATAAAAATGCATCTCATGGTTGAAAAGAATTTTGCTTCAAAATGTAACTAGCTTTTCTTCAATTAATTTTACAATTTATAGTTTAGACGCGTTCTTTTCGAAGTTTCATTATAATAAGGAAAATATGTAATAAGAGCGTATTACATTGATCGGAATAGGTAGTAATTTGATGGCACCAGTTTTGGAAAATAAAGTGAATATGGAAGAATTTCAAATTCGAGTTTCAACAATGTTTTCTACTCACATTAACATTTTTGGCACTTTTCCGAGTCTCTGAGATGAATTTGCATGCAGTAACGGTTGCATCCTCAACAGTGTTCTATTTAATCGATTAATTTTTAGAAATTTGATATCAAATCTTTTAGTGAAACCTTCGATGCAAAAAATAAACTCGAAGAGATTTATCACTAAACACCAAATCACTTTTTTTATTTGTTATATAAAAAATTGCTGAACTCATTGTATGTAAATATGTTATACATTCAAGATCAATCACAATGAAGCATAGAAATTCCTGCAATAATATCTGAGATTCATATTTATATGAAAGCGATGGTATATTTAAAAGGTAAAAATTATGTTGTTCACGTATCAAATTAAAAAATTAAACTGGGCAAATAGTAATCTCCATCTAATTATCATTCGTACTCACTTTTTAAGATGTTTTCTATCAAAGAACCTAAACAAATGATCCTATTTTTTACTAACTAATATAACAGGTGATTTTTCTGTCCGAATTTCCGATAAGGGTCACAGTCAACCGAAAGGTGAGTTTGCGCGCCTCCAGAGGCAAAATTATTCAGTATAGTCTGGTAAATAATCATGTAACGTTTAACATCAGAGCAACGCTTACAATTTGTCAAACTTTATTAACAAAATCAGTATTCTATGCGCCAAACTTATAGAGCACTTCGTAAATTTTATGGTGCACATAATCGCCATAAAGGCCACCGTTTACGTCGTACGTTCGGTAAATGGGCTCAAAATCAATAGAAACTTTTACCCAGAATTTAATAGCAGATTATACGTCGGTGGCATCATGTGGCCGTATTTCTTTAAAAATCAAGGTGAAAAGCACGTTACCATTAATATGAATCATTATAAAGCGATAATCAATGATTATTTAATTCCGAAATTGAATGGTATTGATCTGGAGATGTGGTTCCAATAAGAAGAGAGAGAAACGCACCTTCTTCGAGAACAGACCTGGAATTGGCCAGGTCATGTGATTTAACGCCTTTAGATCACTTTTTTGGGGTTATGTTCAATCTTTGGTGTATGCCAATAAACCAGCAATTATTGAGAACCCTTTGGAAGGCAACATAACTCGGACAATTGCGGACATAAGACTCCAACTGCTTGAAAAGGTGGTCGGAAATTGGATTGATAGAACGCGCTTTGTTAGAAGCAGTCGCGGCGGACATTTGTCCGAAATGGTTTCCAAACATTATTGCCACTGAAAGCCATTATGTCGCATAAAATAATTAATGTCAAGGCATTTAATTTGGTTGTTGTTTTATATGAATATGAAGTTTTATATGCAATAAAAAATCACTCTGCTTTACTTTTCCTCGCTATTACTCACCGTTTTCTAATTTACTTCACTTTGTCTTTCTTATCATCTGTACCAAATGCAGATGGTAAGAGTACTTGGACCCTTTGTATATGATAAGGATAAAGTAATTTTAGTGTTGTATGCACAATACAATGGAAAAACCCAATTTGTTGCGCAACTTTATGAGCACTTCCAGTAGAATCTTCTTCTCTTCAACAAGTTGTAAAATGTATTCTTTGACTTCAGGACCGATTTTCTGCTGCCGCCCGCTTTCTACAAATTTTAAAATCACACTACCCGTATCGAAAAGTCGTTAAGAAACTTGAATAGATGTTTGCCGACATGGAAGAAGTGTATCGTTGCCTGTAAATACGCCTAACACCTTCGGAATTTTGCAAAGCTTCTCTGTAAGTAAGAATCATATCGTGATATTCATGAACAGAATAAACATTTGGTTTTAAATAAGTTAAGTTAAGTATTAGAGTTCTAAGTAGTATGTTTTACATAAAAAGTTACAACATTGTATATTACACATAAATTAAATTAATTAACTTTAAGCATTGGTTTGATGTTCTAAAGAAATATTATAAATAGAATATTATATCTTTAATATAAATGCGCATGAATTTCCATATTGATCTGATATAAAAATTAAAGTGCCTCAAAGGGATGGCTGTTGCTTTCGACAAAGAAATATTATTTCCCGAAAACAACATTGCAAAAACTAATAAATTTCATTAAGTTCTCTTCGGCACCGAAAGTCTTTTCAAATTTGATTAGTTAATGGCCAAAAAGGGGCCAAAAAGCAATTACAACGAAATTCTCGAAGATTGATTTGATAAAGATGAGATTTAAATTTTAATGGCAAATATAGGCATCTGAAATTTAATAAAATAAACTAGTCGCTTTGCTTATTCATCGGGCATCCTGCCGGAAATTTGCACAATAAGTATTTTAAATGTAGTTAATTTTGTAACACGTAATATACGTATGGCTAGTGAGAAATTCACGAAAAAATACAAGAAGAGTAATCGGAAGCACAGAAAGTTAGAAATAAAAACTTGAAAAAACAAGATAAAGTGGACGTGTCAAGGACAAGTGGAAGTGTCAATATGCATTAAAATAAACGTATATATCAGAAACTTCTAGTTCTTAATTGATTATCAGAACCCTTTTCAGAAACGATTGAAACCCTATAAAAAAAATTAATCTCGAAAAATAAATAGGACTTTTCGCACACTGAGGGCTAATTGATGATTTTATTTCAATTTAAGCAAGGTTTTATGACGAGAAAAAATCTAAACGATTGATATTGAATAAAAAATACCTGAAGATAAATATTTGCTCAATTTAGTACATTAATATTAATTGATACCTTGTTATATAAACTGATAAAATTTAACTTTCTGTTGAGGAATTATATATAATAGGAGGAATATATATATATATATATATATATATATATATATATATATATATATATATATATATATATATATATATATATATATATATATATATATATATATATATACCAGGTATATAGGTACCAGTCGCATGGTGGACAGTTGGGCGAAGGCGATCGGTGGCACCACGTGGAGAAAGGGTGAAAGATTTCTGTAATATTTCCCTCCACGGTTCCGTTACGCTACCTTGTGGGCATACCTGATACTATACCCGAGGTTCCAGGCAGAATGTTACGAGCAGTCCTGACTGCTACGAGCATTCGCCGTATGATGGCGTGAGTTGTGTGCGATCACGACCCGTCATTAAAATAGCCAGTTGGCTAGCCAGCCTGGCCCCGATCGTTTCTCCCAACTGCTTTCCTTGCGTTCGTCTGAAGCTCGACTGATAATGGCTGAAAGGCTAGAAACCGGTCCCGAGAGACACGTGACGTCGCATGGTGGACAGTTGGGCGAAGGCGGTCGGTGGCATCACGTGGAGAAAGGGTGAAAGATTTCTGTAATATATATATATATATATATATATATATATATATATATATATATATATATATATATATATATATATATATATGATTGATCTTTAATGTTTCATATAAAATATCCATCTTTAATCATACCATAATTTTTTTTTAAATTCTAAATTATTTTTTTATAAATTAATTTAAATTAATCAATTAGAATACAATTCAGTTGAGAACGCGCAAATTTAATGCAAATGCAGCTCAAGCTCAAACTCAAGCTATTCCTCAAACTTGGCGCCTTCAAATCGATACCTATTAATATCAATGTAAGACGCTCTTGTTATTTATATATATATATATATATATATATATATATATATATATATATATATATATATATATATATATATATATATATATATATATATATATATATATATATATATATGTATGTATGTATGTATGTATATGTATTAAAAACAAAGACAATACACCCACGCTCCGCGTATGTGCTTTATCGCTCCCATTGACATGGCCGATTTATATGGTCATGGCTTTAGTCGTTTCCTTACTTACCCACGACTCAAATTAAACAAAGAAGTAAAATCATTCATCGATCCTCTAAAACAAAACGGCTATTCAGCTTACAATATAAAAAAAAGTAATCCACAAAAACCACCATAAACAGAAGCTGAAAGGATACAAAAATAGAAGTGTAAACATCCTGCCTTATATCAAGGATGTCACAATGATAACTACTTTAAAAACACGATATGCCAATGACATACAAGCCACACCTAACAATAAAATCAATCATCAGAAATCGCAAAAATAAAAGCACTTTATTACATCGAGCGTATACAACATATCGCGAGAGAAAAGCAGCTTACAACCAGGTTTACATGGGATAAACGAACAGACGAATATCAGTCCATCTCGAAGAACACAAATTGGTGGTGAGAAACAGACAAACCGGCAAACGTCGGCTCTATGTGCACCCGATGCAACAAAACTCAGATATTCGGAAACCCGATCATCAGTTCGATGCTGTTTACCAACAAAGCGAAGATTTGAAAATGCCACTAATGCCATTTTGGCGAAACATCGACAAGAAAGGAAAATTTTGGATTGTTTTTTGATTGAGACATCATTGGTTGAAATCTCACACAACTAACCCCATCCTTCGCCGAACATCCATCCGGTATGCTCAAAATGGGCATAGCGGGTCCGTGGAAAGAGATATCTATAACAGAGATTTTTCACCCGTAAAGTACGTCGATAATGCAACATAGCGTCAGCAAATGTCTCCAGGACAAGTGTTTGACCTTATAGTCGTCATTAGATGGATTCAAGCTCAACACAACGAAAGCGTCCTAATGGACAGGGTACCCACATGAAGTCTAGTGGAATGGAGAGCAATGCAATTCAGACCAATATGAAGAAATCACCAACAATGTGCTTGAAACGTCTGCTTTTACTAACACCAGAAGAAAAATGTTACAAACAGACAAAAATCTCCATTGAGACCATTGATTTAATGAAGAAACGACGGACAATGAGAAATGCAGGGAGGTCTTTTGGCAGGGTTAAGTACCTTGAGCTTTGCAAAACTATAAGCTCTGCAAAACTATAAAACATATTAGAGAGGCGACGCGTCGGTTCAACATATGGCTAGTGCAAAAACTCTGGACAAAAATAGGGAAATTAACAAGGCTAAACAGAATCTGAGAAAGAAAAGAACGCAAATTTACGCCTTAATGCGTAAGGATGGCACAGTGTACCGGGCGCGTACGGAAATGTTAGAGATTATCAAAAAATGTTATTTACAGTTATATGAAGATCAAGACGGAAGAACAAATGCCAAATATCCTAGTGAAGGAAATGAGAAATGCTATAGAATCGATGAAAAACGACAATGCTTCAGGAAAGGACAGTGTAACTGTTGAAATGCTAGAAGCTGGTAGTCGGACTTTACATAAAACACTGGCAAAATTATACTCAAAATGCCTCAACACAGTACAGCAGACCATAGAAAGAATACACCATGCCACTGTGCTTGGCTTTTATCGACTACGAAAAAGCGTTTGACTCAATTTCAAAGCAGTCCATAATGGATGCATTGTTTAGCCAGAGGGTAGACAAAGCATATGTAAACCTATTGGAATCGATATGTGATAAAGCTATTAACCCTGATGATGTTGAAGTTAGAATAATGTAGAGCGAGGTGTACGGCAGGGGAACGCAAAATCGCCTATTCTTTTCTCGGCCTACCTTGAAGAAGTATTCTGAAATCTGGATTGGAAACAGGATGGTATAAAGATTAATGGTGCAAACTTAAACCATCTTAGATTTGCAGATGATATCGTTCTGCTTTCACAAGACCCAGAGAAGCTGCAAAGACGCATACAAGCGCTGTAAAGGGCCGGCGAACCATTGGGCTTAAAAATAAACCTGAAAAACAGTCAGGTTATATTCAATAAATTTGATGAGGACAGAAGCATTTCAATTATAGAAAGGGATTTGGAGATTGTAGAGCACCTTATAGACCTTGGGCAAAGGATTTCAGTGGAGGGGGATACCGTCCGGGAGGTGGAACGGCGTGATCAATGTGGATGGCAGGCATTTGGCAGACTCAACATAGTGTTTAAGAGCAAACTCCTATTTTGTCTGAAAAGAAAAGTCTGATCAGTGCGTCCAGCCCGTTATAACATACGGAAGTGAAACCTGGACATTCACATCGCAATCAATTCAAAAACTTCGGGTAGCACAGAGAAGAATGGAAAAAAGTATGCTTGGCATTACAAGACGAGACAGAAAGTCCTGCACATGGATCAGGAAACAAACAAAACTGCGTGACATCATTGGAAGAGTAAAGCAATTGAAATGGAAACGGCCAGGCCATATAGCAAGGCAATGGGACAACAGATGGACTAAGGCAATCCGGGAGTGAATACCGCTTGATTGCAAATGCCCTTCGAAGAAGACCGAAAGCCCGATGGACTGATAGCATCGTTAAGTATATTGAACCTGAGTGGCAGAGCGTAAAAAAAAATAAAAAATAACATGCTGAAGAACAAAGCATGCAGCAACAAAGCATCCGTTGTCTGAGATCATCATTTCAGATTTAATTTACTTATTAACATTACATATGCGTTATATTTACGTTGTTTCACGATATCTCGACTCCCTATTATTTCATTGCGGCAGCCTGTAGTATTTCCTACTGGTGTTATTCGTTTTGTGATCTCCTAGAATTTGCAGGTATAATAAAGTCAATAAAACTGCTGGCAAACATTGGCTGTCTGGTATTTTTATAGCGACATCCAGATCTTAGTATCAGAAAGACCGAAGCCACGAGTATCAAGAGAATACTTGAATTTAACAGGACTGAAATAACACGTTTCTTATAATTTGGAGAAACTGATGATGAAACAGGACTTTGAACCACAAAGGATTTACAATGTAGATGAGACTGGTATGACGATTGTCCAAGAAACTGAGAAAATTATAGCTCCCAAAGAACAAAAACGCGTTGGAGCTGTTACATCATGGGAAACAGGTAAAACCGTCACAGTACTATGTGCTATAAGCACTTCAGGATCTTTCATCCCACCTTTTTTCATTTTTCGTCATTCACTCACCACAGCTGGCAAGAGATGGACCACCAGGAGCTGTTTACACATGTTCTCATAATGGTTGGACAAACGAAAATATATTCATTTTATGGCTATGACATTTTATAAAACAAACCAAACCTACTGCTGAAAGGCCAATTTTACTAGTGTTGGATAATCACAACAGTCATTCTACTCTAGAAGTTGTGACTTGGCAAAAGAAAACCATGTCAAAATGCTTACCATTCCACCACATTCATCACACCGTCTATAACCCCTTGACGTTACTTTTTATTCCCCCCTGAAAAGAGCTTACAACAAAGAGTGTGATATGTATAGAAAACGGAGTTTCAGGCTTTAAATCAACGGGAATATTCCCTATGAACCCTGCAATTTTTAGTGATGATGATTTCATTGCTACTGACGAAGAAGCCAGTTCTGGGGTTACGAATGTTATTGTTCAGTCCATACCCTCATGGTACATAACATCACCCTGTTATTCAGTAGCCAGAACGTCAACTCTGTTACGATTAAATCAATATCAAATGATACACCACAGAAGCCAGTTATTGAGCAATCAGATAATGTCAACCCTGCCACAAGTTCATCAATTTTATGTGATACACAACATCAACCAGTCATTCAACAGGAAGCTACTGTAAGCTCAGCCACGATACCATCCATATCATACATAATACCCAAGAAACAAGTCATTCAAAAGTCAGCTACTGTCAGCCTTATCCTGATTTGTTCTCCATCAAATGCAACACTAAATCAGCCTATTTAGCCTATAATCACTAATTCAGCAGCCAGCTACCGGTAGACCTACCACAACTCCGTCCTCATCAAATGATAACTAACAATGTGACACCAATATTGATAACGATCAAACATTTTCTGATTTTGCTATTATTATGTCCACTGTAAGCCCAATGCCACAACTCCACATCTCTAATAAAAACAAGATCTTGAAAACCAAACAGTATTCATTCTGAAATGTTAACAAGCACACCAATGAAAATTGTATTCGAAGAAAACAAGAACAAACGTATTGAAAAAGAGACTAAAATAAGAGTGAATCAGAAAAACAAATGAAACTGTAATACAAAAATAGTGCCAAAGGACAATGTACCAAAGGGAAATGTACACAAATAAAGGTGTTAAACGAGACAGACTGCAACCAAAAGAACAAAGAAAAATGTTACGACGAAGAACTAATTGAAAATTTAATTTGCGATGATGAGTCAAAATACTCAGAAGAAAAAACGCTATATGCGATTTGTTTAGACACGGGCAAAGGTGGAGAGATGTGGTACCGTTGTTGTACGATGGTACCGAAGTTGCGAAAACTGGACGCATAGAGAATGTTCTGGCACGGATAATCCAACTTCATATATTTGTGTTTTTTGTTTGGATCCTTAAAATGTAAATTTCTTTGTTTTGCTTAATAATTTGATTTCTTTATTTATGTTATAAATAATTTTCTATATCAATAACAAAGTTTTGTTTGATTTGATTATATTAAGCTTCATATTTGAGACTGATTAAAACTAAGGCTCCCATTTCACATATGGGCGTTAAATATGTTCTCATTTTTCGAAGTATGGGGTCATGAGAGCGAATGGTTTTCTTTGGAAAATCGCTTATTTTATCGATATGTACAACTATAGTTGACATAAACTGTGATTAGCTGACACTCAAATAAACAAGGTTTATGTTCCTAATTAAAAGTTATAATAATTGAATCAAATGCGACTTTTATTAACATTTCTTGCTTTTATTAAATTTTCTTAGTAGGCTCCAATTCCCCCGTGCTGCCCTAATGAAAAAGTAAGCTAGAAGGAGACAACAAATAAATAACATAATTAAAATGTAATTTTCGAAAATTGGATTGATAAAGATAAGATTTAAATTTAAATAGAGAATTTTTGCAACTAAGTTAAGAAGTTGTTTTGTTTAATCTGCTGTATAAAATATTTAAAATTTAATTTAGAATATCAAACAACCCCTCTCAAATTTACCGGGTAAATATTTACAATGTATTACATTTTTAAATGAGGTTGTATTTATTTTCAACAAAGTTGAATATGAATGGCATAATTATGTTGTGGAAAAATTAATTGAGATCATAAATACCTGAATAAGTCATCTTCATTAAGGTCGCCCACTGTTGGCTGACAACGTCCAAATGCTAAATCTAAAAATAAATAAGATTCACAATTCAAACTGTTCAAAATAAAATTTATATATAAGTCAGTATAATGGTTTTTGAAATCTAGCAGTCCTGCTGGTTTAGATGGGGAGCCCATCTAGACCAGCAGGACTTCATAGATATAGATGTTGATGTATTCATAGTAAACTGAGACACTTTTATGGTTTACATCACTTAGAGATCAAAAAGGCGCCAAGTAGTATAGTTTACATGGCACTTTAAAAGAAACTAATTTTGCGTAAATATAAAAATGTCGCGTAAACATTTCCGTATTGTGATTTTTGCGATTTTACATGTGTGTTCACTCAACAACAATATATCGTCTTCATGTAGCTTTTGATCATGTAGCACTATCGAATATAACATTATGGTAGACTTGCAGAAAGTGGTCCATCGAAATTTTTGGTTGAAGAAAACATGGATACTATCAAACCATACGATATTGCAAGAAGATGGGGCTGGAAAAAATCAATAATGAATCTTAAATGATTCAACCGAGGAGCTTATATATTGACAACGACATGCTCATGGTGTTGAAACTTGGACATATTGGTATAAGCTCATTGGTATAAAACAAAACAACAAAAGCATCCCCTAGAATATCGTTCTCAACCTGGGGATCGCATTCAGAAATATGGGGGTGTGTGTTCAAAAAATAAGACCCGTATTCGAAACATCCATTTATTAAAGTATTTTTAATTTAAAAATAAATTATTCTATGCGTGGATCATCATTGCAAACACACATAAGCAAATTATTTTACAGTAAAAATTGACGATTTCGATATTTAGTTTTTTAAGCCACCATAGAGAAGAAGCTTTTTTCGCATAAGTAAGAACTAGCGAATGGGATCAATGTTTTCAAAGTTTCCGTTACTAGGCTTCCGTATTCACATCGCCGTGCAAGCAAAAACTTATCTAAATCTTCAGTTAAAAATTCTAGTTGTAAAATTTTGTCAACCGATATTTCAATAATTTAGTTGTCAATCTCAATGGGTAATTCAGCAGCTGCAACAAAATTTTCATTAAACGGATAGATCACCCATCTTTTCAACAAAGCATCGTTGCTATCTGGAAAATATTCCAGTAACTGAATTTTCAATTCGCGTAAATGCGTTTTCATGCTCTCCAACACGCGATCAATAACAGAATTTAGTAAATCCATATTTTTGGTAATATAATCCTAAGTTAAAATGAATGCATCGAAATTGCATTTTTCAAGGCGTATAATCCAAATACCAAGCTTATTGATGAAGGCATTGACTTTGTCTGTCATTAGTACAAAGTTTTTCTACGGCCTAGAAAACTCGTATTTAAGTCATTCAAATGTGAAAATATATCACTCAAGTAAGCCAACAGTAACAAAATTTCTCCATCTTGTAAAAACTCTGAAAATGAGCTATTTTTATCTGTAAAAAAATATTTTCAATTTATCTCGCAATTATCACCTTGTCAGAACTTTTCCTCCCGACAAATACCTGACTTCAGTATGGAAAAGCAGTGGGTCGTATTTGACACCCATTTATTCACACAATGTGTTTAGTACTCTAGTCTGCAATGGTCGTCTTTTAATAAAATTAACAATTTTTACGGCTTCTGACAGAACATTTTGTAAATGATCTGGCATCATTTTTGTAGCAAGCATATTTCTGTGAAGCAAGCATATTTCAGTACGTCCATTCCATATGTGGCATAATATCTTTTAATTTTACTATTACACCACTGTTCTTCTCCGTTATCGCTTTCGCACTATCGGTACATACCGCAATGCATTTATTAAAGGCCGAGTTTTCGTTTTGTGTTGCATCAATAATACTTTTAAAGAGTCTTTGGCTAGCTGCATGACCAGGAATTGATTTGTAAAATAGCATATCTTCTTTAATTAACCCCTCATATTCGTATCGGACAAAACACAAAAATTGCGCTTGCTGCACAAAAGTTTGACGTGTCTGTTGACTCGTCGAACTGAACAGCAAAAAATTCATGTGATTTAACATTTTTAATTATTTGATCGTGAACTTCATTAGCCATTACATTAATATGTCTCGATATTGTGTCATTTGAAAGTGATATAGTTGTTCAACTTTTTTTCTTCTTCTGGACTTCATCACATTGGCCATATCAATGGCAGCGAGTAAAATGAGCTTTTCGGCAATCGTATGGAGCTTAGACTCCCTCGCCACTCTTAATGCTAATTAAATGGAATGCTTGAAGTGGTCTCGTTACGGCTTGATTTGTTAATACCAATTTGTTGATTTTTCAAGACGAGTGATTTATGCTCAAAAAAGTCTAATTTTTCGTTTTGTAAAAACCGATGTTTTGTTTCCAGATGTCGGACTAATTTTGGAGGCTTTCTGTTTTCCGCGGGCAAAACTTGATAACACACAACACATTGCGTCTTGTCATCCAAGGCAATGAATCCATATTTAAAATATGTTTCATTGTACAATCTGTTTTTTTCTTTGCTGTTTCACCAGATGTAGACGGTGCATTTCGTTTTGACACAAATTTGTCAATTTTATTTAATATTATTAATTTATTTGATTACCACACTATTATTAATTTATTTAACACTAAGTGAGAAAAGAAATCGTAATATGTAACACCGAGTGAGAGAAGATATCATAGTACTTAGTTTCGTAAAAACGTAATTAACAATGAAACTCTTCGTCTCGTTCCTTTATTTTTATTATCAGAGGTCATAGCTTGTACGAACCTGCCTAAGCAGGCTTGGGACGAATGATCAGTACGAGATGCGTGGACAGTGAACATTTTACGCGTGCGTGGACAGTGCGTACAAGTGCAGGGCACCGGTTCGAACTGGTAAAAGTAATATAAGAACAAGGGGTTACACAAGTCTTGTAGTTCGGTATTTGTGGCTGTGTTCGGTATGTGTAACGGTATAAGTGTTTTTTCACGATTCGTAAGCGTGTGAACCCGCTCGTAGGAATTTATAAGCCATTTAAAAATGAAAACGATTCTTCATAAATCACGTTACTGAAAAAAGGACGCATCGTCGCCATATTAACTGGCTGATGTAAAACTTTGATAAACGTCAAATTAACATATTGTAGTGAAGTAGGCCGTGACACTAAAAAGGTTGAAAAACGATGCCCTAGAACAACAATTTAAGGCAATCGGCCTTAATAAAGCAGAAAAATAGCTTAAAGTTGATAGAAATAAGCTTTAGTTGCGCTGGCTGCGTCAATACAAGGGAATATTACTTATTCGCTGAATTATCAGAAATTGGTCGATCCAACCAACGGTCGGTAAATCGATTGGAAAGAACCACCCAATGGTCGATAAATCGATTCAAAAACGCAGTACCCGCATATTTACAGGATGACTCCCTAATCAAATCAAATAGAAACTAATCTGGTGTGAAGTCAACTGGAAAATATAGCCCTAGAACAACAATTTAAGGCAATCGGCCTTAATAAAGCAGAAAAATAGCTTAAAGTTGATAGAAATAAGCTTTAGTTGCACTGGCTGCGTCAATACAAGGGAATATTACTTATTCGCTGAATTGTCAAAAATTGATCGAACCAACCAACGGTCGGTAAATCGATTGAAAAGACCCAACCAATGGTCGATAAATCGATCATCATCGAGTTCGGAGTGGGACTCCGAGGTGACCGGATGTGTTTTGTCTGGTCACCATGGGGACAGATAACAGTGTCGGTTGGTAGTTTCGGTCGCGGAGGTCCGATCTGGCCTAGGGAGCGGACACCCCCGAAGTGCCGCTTGGACATGAGTGGCACTTCAAGCTAACCAAGAGAATAAGTCTTAGCCCCAAAGTTGGTGAAAAACGATGCACCGGGACCGGCAGCAACACCAAATCCATCTTGCCCGAACTCATCAAACAGGTATAACTAGGGAAATATCTGTAAGCAAAGGTGGACTCTGTGGTGGTCGGACGCGTTAGCGAGCGCGCTGGCCATTGCGGGGGCAGATGACCATGGCTGTTGACAGTTCCAGCAGCGGAGGTCCGATCTGGAATAGGGAGCGGGCACCCCCGAAGTCGTCTCGCAGAAGGCGCAGCGGCTTCAACCTAACCAAGAGAATAGCCTCAGCCCCGACGACGGTGAAGATTCGATGCACTGGGATTGGCAGCACCATCCAATCCGTCCATTCCGAGCTACCAAAACGCATGTATAACAAAACAACACCAAAGTAAGAATAACACCACAAACAACCGGTATAACAAACAAGAAAAGAAAGAGAATACGCCAGAACATCAGCCAAGGAACAAGAACCGAGCAGTTCATCAGCTCATTCAAACCAAACAGAGTCAACGACCAGTGAATTCAAGCAACTTAATCAATGAATAAACTTCCACCGGAATCGATCCTTGCGGGTCGTTTCCGGAGCAGTTATCCCTTTTTCTATCAAGGTCGATTAATCTCGACTAGTACCGTGAGGTACGGAACCACGCCAAAAGAACTGCGTCTGAAAAACCCCCACCGATTGCGACTGACGCGAAACAGACGTGATCGGACAACAAGTGAATAAAAGTAAGGGCCCCAGGGTCAACTTCCACGACAGGAAAGTAGTAGTAGTAGTCGATAAATCGATTCAAATACGCATAAAAAGGTTGAAAAACGATGCCTTAGAACAAGAATTTAAGGCAATCGGCCTTAATAAAACAGAAAAATAGCTTAAAGTTGATAGAAATAAGCTTTAGTTGCGCTGGCTGCGTCAATACAAGGGAATATTACTTATTCGCTGAATTGTCAGAAATTGGTCGAACCAACCAACGGTCGGTAAATCGATTGGAAAGAACCACCCAATGGTCGATAAATCGATTCAAAAACGCAGTATCCGCATATTTACAGGATGACTCCCTAATCAAATTAAACAGAAACTAATCTGGTGTGAAGTCAACTGGAAAATATAGAAAGTAGTACCGATGAAAACATGGCTAAACCATTATACATACATACTGAATACTGTAGTGGACATCATTGATTTCATTGTCGATCAGCTTTTATTTCATTATCAATAACAACTTTTGTTTTAGTAAAATAATACCTGGGTTTGTATGTATATATTTATATTTTCCTACAGTAGTCTAATATATCAGTAATCAAAAAAAAAAAAATCATGTTATTAAAAATATTCTTGGGGGCAAGAATCCGGGCCGAATGGTGGGTGGTCTACGCGAACATTTTGTCAGCTACTTTCCGAACGTTCAGTTCGAGTCCGACTGATGACGGTCCCACAAGGCCAGAAACCAGTATCGAGAGATGCTTGCTGATATTTGGAGCGGCTGATGAAATGAGCAATTATTATGTGGAGAACTGAAAAAAAATCCTGGTTTTTAAATATTTGTAATGTAAAGGGTTGTCCAATAAGATTGTCCGAACTTTAAAATGAAGCTCAAGAGAACAACAAGTAATAAACCGGTAATTTGTATTTTATCTATCTATATTATAATTACATTACGTTTGAAAATAATGTCGTTTAAATGTCCCCGTCAGTTTTGTCTGATGGAATTACTGGCATACTGGAGAACCAATTTTCTCTATCACACATATCGCAAGGTGTATTTTCAGCGGTTGCCTGAATATTTCGTTTATGGGTAAGAATTGTTTGGGGTATATTTTTGTAACTCAGAGATTTATAACCCCACAAAAAATAGTCCAAAACCCACACTTTTAGTAACTTTCTGAGATTGAAGAGTTAATTTCTGAATTAATTAAGCCAGAATTGCGCTTCGCCGAAAAAGATTATGTTTCCTCAAAGTGGGGGTCGTCTTCCTTCTTTCCAATTTCTACGGGTTGGTGAAGTGTGTATCCTTCTATGGTGAGACACAATGTAGCGCATACAGAATTAGACTTTTTCGAGCATAAATCACTCGTCTTGAAAAATCAACAAATTGGTATTAACAAATCAAGCCGTAACGAGACCACTTTAAGCATCCTATTTAGTAGCATTAAGAGTGGCGAGGGAGTCTAAGTTCCATACCATCGCCGAAAAGCTCATTTTCGCCTGCCGCTGCCATTGATATTGTCAATGTGATGAAGTCCGGAAGAAGAAAAAAAGTTGAACAACTATATCACTTTCAAATAACACAATATCTATTGTGTGACTACTGTAGGAAAATGTACAAACCCAGGTATTATTTTACTAAAAGTTTTTTAAGTTTACAAGTTTTGTGTAATTGATAATGACATATAAGCTGATCGACAATGAAATTAATGGCGTGCACTACAGTATTCAGTAATTGTGATAATAGATATTTATTCATAGCATACTAATAACTTACAGAGCGAATGTTATGTATATGTATATATAGTATATATATATATATATATATATATATATATATATATATATATATATATATATATATATATATATATATATATATATATATATAGTTATGTATATGTATATATATATATATATACAAATATATATATATATATATATATATATATATATATATATATATATATATATATATAGTTATGTATATGTATATATATATATATATACAAATATATATATATATATATATATATATATATATATATATATATATATATACGAAAAACGGATTGAAATCCTAAAAGAAACAGCAGAAAAGGTAGGACTCCAAATTTCCTTTGAAAAGACGCAATATTTGACCTGCAACAGACTAAG